>JAWWLV010000158.1:1429963-1485348 GCA_035041135.1 Platyrinchus mystaceus
CTTGTCCCCCAGCCCAGAGCACTGAGTGCCACGTCCAGTCCTTCCTTGGACACCTCCAGGGTTGGGGACTCCACCACTTCCCTGGGCAGCTCCTTCCAGTGCCTCACCACTGTTTCCAGGAAGAAACTCTCCCTGATGTCCAAAGTGAACTTTATTTTTTTTCTCTTCCATAAGATGCCCTCCAACACAACCCATCACCTTCTTCCCTCTCTAACTCAGGTAGATTCATTTGAACTTGGATTTAAAAACAATCTCTAAATCAATCATTGGTGCATTGTTGGGTATAACAATATAATTATTACAAGATAATTATAACAGTATTATAGCATTATAACAGTGCTATAATAATACTATACAATAATAAAAATATATTAAGATTATATACCTGTGTAATAATACAATAATTCCAAGCTAAAATACCTGCACCAAAAAAAGCCTTGTAGAAGCATCACATTGCAAACCCTTCCCTGCACAACTAAAAGCCTGGTTATCCCAACATTCCCACTTCTGGCAGCATTACTTTTTATCATCCTGTAGTAGAGAAGCAGATGTTATTCACACCTTCAATTCATAGAGGTGATTTATTAAAAGATCTACTGAAATGCACTTGCCAAGGGAGGATGGGGAATTTACTTTTTCCTGATTATGGCCCATTCTTTAAGAGCTCAGTAAATATTTTCCTCATCCCTTTAACACACATTTGAAGGATAAACAACCCAAAGGAGGGAAATCAGTCAGATAAAAAAAAAAAAACAACAAACAAAGACCATGCAGGTTTCCATCAGACTGAGGATATATTTTGGTAACAAATATAACAGATTGCAAGAATTGCCAAGAGACAAATGTACAAATTTGGGGGAGATTTGTCTATTAGTCTGCTCACAACACAGGCAAAGCAGCCTCTCAGCAGCCCCCTCACTAGACATCAGGATATATATGTGCACATTTCATGTATAAAGGGCTATAAATAAAAGAAAAGAAGGGGTTTGCTGTTATTTGAGATGAGAAAAAGCAGGGCCCACCTTTGGTGTTTATATTGTCTCATAGAATTTGATCACTTAACAACTTTTCTCAGCACTCCTGTCCTTGCAGGTGTGCAGGGATGTGAAGCCCAGGGATGTATCCATGGATTGGGAAGACAAAGCTGGCAACACCTCACTGAGGGGTCCCACAGACCACAGAAAGGGATTTTCTGGCCAAATGTCAGGAAAGAGCCTGTTCCCTGCACTCATCCTCTTTTTCAAGCCTATGTTTGCACACAGACACACAAACACATCAAGAAGAAAATCACAGCTTCTACACCCCACCCAAACTTACCCAGTCTCAGCAATTTTATTCATAGAGACTAGCAGCAGTAATAAAACAAATTTTAGACCAATCTTTTATTGATCTTAACCCCTTCTGAGTCCTTCCTACAGGATTTATACTCGTTATTCTCCATGATTCTTACCGCAAAAGCCAGACCTGTCTCCTTCACACCCGGCCTGGGTCAGCTCACCTGCTCTCATCTTTTTCTCAGTTTTTATCCAAGTATACCATCTTTTGAAGCCAACAGTGCTTTGGTCTAAGATGTAAATTAAATATGAATATTAGCATCATCTGTCTTTTTATGCTAATTTAAAAAATAACCAATGCTGCCTTCACACAGACTTTAAAAACTGTGGCAAGGCTTCAAAGTGGGGTTTTTTAGTTCCTTACTAATTCCATCAAGGCCAGAAGATTTCTGGTGCAGGGAGCCAGGACCAAAGAACACCAAATCACCTGCTTGGTTGCCATCTCCATCAGAACTTTGCACAGGAACATTTTATAACATCCCAAAACCTCATGTATGGACACTAATGAATGTAATCCTGGAAAACTCACTGAAACCCCCTGTCAGCCTCCACAAGTGGTAGCAGCAAGATGCTTAAAATAACAACTCAGGTTTAAACAGCAGGTCTTGACCCTTGGGTCTAAGCAGAGGAGCAGCATCAGTCTCCCAATCACTCAAAATTGTTGTCATCTTTTACTCAGGTGTTTTCCATAAATCCCCAGTGAATCCAATGCAGCTGTGCTGGAAACGTGAATCTGGAGTAACCACAGCCCCAAATCCGACCCTTTCCTCAGCCACCAGCCTGCTCTCTCCATCTTTTTGCCCCACTTGTCCCAGAAAATCTCCTTTAAACAGGTCAATGCAGAGGGTTAACACAACTCTTGTTACCTTCTGGGGGAATTTCAGCCCCAAAGTGTTTATGAGCTTAAAAAACAAATGGCAAACAAGCCCAACGTTCCAAACAGAGCTTGTAGCAGACAGCAGGATTTACCATGGGTATTAAGGACATTGTGGTGTGCATGTGCCAACCCCGTGGCACACAGTGAGCAGGCAGCCCCCCACTCCCATCCCATCTCCATCCAAACCCTCCAGAGCTGGGAACTGCATCTCTGATTCCGTTTTAGCAGCCACCAAGCAAGAAAAATTGCGAGTTCCTAAAATATACATCTATCTCTCTCTCTCCCTTTTTTTTTTTCTATATTAGGTTGACATCTCAGTGTCAGGGATAAACCTTCCACTCTCCAGCTGCTCCACCCGCTCGTGCTGCAGAGGGGAGGTGGCAGGGAGCCAGCTGGATCGCTCCTCCTGACAACATATTTTTGCAGATTATGCAAAAGCGGCAACATTTAGCTCTAGAGGAACATCACAGCTGTTCCCCTTCCCCTGTCAATCCCAAGCTCAAACTAGCAACAGGTTTCATTTAGGAAAGGCCAAAAGTGCTCCAAAAGTGGTGTTTTCTGCACGTGCAGCCACGAGGTGAGAAGCTGAAGAGCCACCCTTCAAGGACAGAAGCAGCTCCAGCAGAGATATCACAGCCTGCCAGGGAAGGGACCAGAACAGAGCACTGATCTGTGTCATCACTTGAGGTGCTTGTGCCAGATTGGCTTCTTGATGAATTATATATATATAAAAAAATACAGTAACAGGCAAACTTCATTCATTCATTCATTCTTGTACAAATGCTCAGAGCCCAGAAGGCTCCTTCTTCGACCCACAGGCTGAACTCAATGAATACTTCAACCACAGAGGCACCTCCCTGATTCTGTCTGAGCCAAGCAGGGCTCCCAAAGAGCACAGGATCACTCTGAAGGGAGAAATCAGACTGAGACACTCATTAGCAGAGGCAGGGAGACTCAACAATGCACATTAAGAGGATATTTTCATTTGAAAACAGGAGGGAGCATTGCACTTGCTAGTTCACGAACTGTTACAATGCTCCAGTCATCCATAACCCCCAAAGTCTTTGGTTCATGGCTCATTTTGGACCAAGTGCCTTCATGGGATGCTAAGAGCAGATTTTTTGCCCATCAGCAGGAGGCTCATCTATTTATTAATGCATTGCTCCTAACAGCAGTACTTGATGGTTTTTCTAACATATTCCTAAAGGCCCATATGGGAAAAATAACTTGTGAAAAACTTGAATATTAAGCCCATAAATAAAATTAAACTTGACATCTTATTGCATGATAAACCAGCTGGAGGTGACACTGAATGTGTAGGTGTGTTCAAAGGGAGCAGGGATGCAGCAGAACAAGCAGCATTATAGTCTCAATATATCTCCAAGCACTCTTTAAAAGAAGCACAGAAGTTTCTGACACTCAGTTCCTCAGTAACTTTTCACCCTTTGTGGAGCCTGCAGACCTTCCCATGCAGAAAGAAGCATCATAGTCCCCACAAAACACCAAAAAAATAAGTTATTGTGAGAATTGTAGGTAAAAGCGAGGCCACAGCCTCAGTTTGCTCAGGTTGTTGGAAGTGTGGCTGCTCACTATGGTTTTATTTACACCCATTTCTGCAGAGGGATGTGGGGTTGGGTCCTGCTGTGGTCCCTCTGCTCAGCTCAGGGTCTCCAGTCCTTCCTGCTGACACAGCTGAACCCTGATGCCTTTTATTGATTATTTTTTATAGCCCATTAGTGCCATTTCCAGATTTCTGACACAAGCCATGAGGGGTCTCAGGTTTATGGCACCTTACAGAGCTCAGCTGTCACGAGGGACAGGAACATGGAAAGGGAGAGCACTGCATGCCTAAAATCACTAAACTGAGGAAACCTCCATTGATCTTTTCATCTTATTTTTGTTATGATCTACCAAGAGTCCTCTGGAAAAAAAGCAAGAGCTACCAAAAGACTAAAAAATTTTGAAGGACTTGAAGCTTCGTGGCAGAAGTTCTTTCATTGAACTCCAAACCATGAAGGACAATCACAGCCTCCTGTGTAAGTCTAAAAAAAATATGTGGCCAACTCCAAAGCATCTGAGTGGTGTTTTTTTCTCCAATAAGGAGTTTATTCCATGGTTGATTGTTAGTGGCAACCAGTAGGGAATGGCTGCTCTAAACTAACTGCTGATAAACCAGACCTAGATGATTTTTAAGGTCCCTTCCAGCCCAAACCAGCCTTTGAAGAAAAGCCAGTGACCACAGAAGAGCTCTGCTCATTTAATCACTATGATGCAGGGCAAGGTTGTACTTCCAGGAAGCCCCACATCCTGTTTTAGGTACTTTTTAATTACTGTTTAGGTTTGATTGCATTACTAATGACAAGCCTAGGATTTGGTAGGCCATACAAAGAGTCAGAGGTGTATTTTCTCCTGCATTTCAGCTAAATTTGCATTCAACAAAACACACCCAATCCCATTCAGTGGCAGTAGGGCTACCTGAAAACACCAGAAATGTAACACTTAAGTTAAACTTGGGCAGTTCTTCAAAGGTATTTGAAGAGAGCAGTGGCTGTGAAATGGAGCAACACACAGGAGAAAGGAGGGGGCCTGCACAAAGGTTTGGTTTCACTTGCAGATTTGCAGGATTATTGATGTCCTCACTCCCTGTACTCGAGGCAGAGAGTTGCCAACAGCTGCATTTGATGGGCAAGGGGAGTAATGAATTTCTTATCACACAGAGACGTTATTTCTTGGATCTAATCTTCGCTGATATTGGCAAGGAATTTTCACAGCCTCTTCAGCTACTCAGCTGAAATCCTGGTTTTAAACTAATGCAGAAAGATTTATTTTTACAAGCAGCTGGGAGGCAGGTTGTCAGCTCTGGTTTGCCCAGCAATGGACATCCAGGAGAGGTGGAGTTCAGAGCTGAACCTCGGCAGTGATACCCCAAACAGGTGCTGTCAAATACCTCCTGTGAGGCACAAAAAAGCACCAGGCTGGAAATCTTGTGCTAAATAAACACATGATCTCAACAGCAGCGAGCATGAAACACCAGCCTGACCACTGCATGCTTCTAATACATGTCAAGGTGTGTAGGAGCTCTCAGTGCAACGATTTTCCAAGGGTTGATATTCAGGAAAAAAACCATCCCTTCCCTTTTTATGCTAAAACCCAGCCAGGGGATTTGAGGGGTTAAATAGTTATTTCTGCTCAAATGTGTTGCAAAGGCATTTGAAGGGGCTGCTGAAAGGAATGGAGGTGGTCTTTTTTTTTTTTTCTTCTCCTTATTGAGAGTTGTTAAAACTAAAAATTCCCATATACTCTCACTTCCCTTTCGAGGTCTACTGGGGTTGGCTTATTCCTCTGCTTTGATATGTAAATGGGCAGCTTGCTTTCCTGCAGGGGACACTGGCTGGGGGCCAAGGAACACAGAGGAGATGTCCTGTCAGGAGAGCAGGGAACGCTCCTTGGGCAGCCTCGAGAGCCGGGCCTGGGCTTTGGCTTAAAAATAAAATACCTTTGTTAATAGTTTCTCCTTCCAATATAAATGTTTGTGTATTTACCCTTCTAGTCATCTCTTCTGGCCAATAGCAGGAGCACAAGAGTAGAGCTGTTCCTTTCGAGCCAGAGCTCTGCTAAACTCGTGTCCCTCTTTGAAGATACTATTTAAGCTGCCCTTCATTTAAGTCATAGAATGGGGGTTATTTCAGTGACATTTAAACCACTCCACTGCAGTGAGCAGCCATATTTTTGGAAATGTGATAAATTTATTTCTGCTGGGCAGTTTTCTCCTCACTCTTCAATTCAGCCCACCCATATTTGGGCAAGATTCAAGAGAAAGGACATTTCAGTTTTGGTTTCCTGGTCCCTTTAAGTTCCACTTTCTCACTTTCTTGTTCTTCTGCCTTTTCTTTTCCCTGACATAATGGAGTACCTATAAAAAAAGATTAAATGGGACCATAAAGTTTTATTAATGCCTTACATCACTGATATCGTCTCTGTATTGATAGTTCCACTTCCATTATTGCTACTTAGGCATTTAATTAGTGATTCATACAGTATGTTGTAAACTACAGTATTAGCGTTAACCATCTATATAAAAGCCCTCATTATGTAAAAACTCTTCCCAATATCATAATTGGAGTATAGTTATCCACTTTAACTGACTTGAATTAGATTATTATAGATTAATTTATAAAAAGTTACTTGTAAAGGACATTGAAGATCATGGAATATTAAGAGTGGAACTTCATTACAATAAAATGGACTTCAAGAACAATGGCACTCTCTGAGTTTTATATAAATCCATTACAATCTCCTAGTAATATGAACAATAACTGTGTTATCTGGCAACTCAGTGGTACTTAAGGATGGAAAGACAGCCTTAAAAAAAGAAGTGTGCAGAATTAGAGGAGGATGGGCACTTAAATCCTAGATAAAGCAGCGGAGAGAAAAATTGCTCTTTGCAGAGTAAATTTGGGTAAGAGCAAAAAATATAACAGATGTCTAACATGGAAGAAGTGAATGGAAAACCATATTGTCCAGAGCCTAAAGGTTAAATATTAGAATCAGTTAAGGTTAATATGAAATCCGAGAAAACCATTGATTCAAATGGAGTTATTCCCTATTTATGTCACAGTAAAAAACAGCAGAATTTGGGCCATCTCCCCAAAAAGCTTCTCATATTTTTATCTTTCTTCTCTCTGCTGTCACCACCCACATTGTTCCACTCAACTCCTGAAATGAATGGTCTGGAGCCCAACTTTGCTGACTTGGGAAAGGAAATCCTGAGCTCAGGCCACAGTTTTGGCCCCAGTGTCAGGGAAGATGTTGAAATTCCCATAAATGGGGGAACTTCCCCTTGCCACTGAACCACTCCTAGTCAGCAGGAAGATGCAGAACCTCCTTTTATGCCCCAGCTTTGTACTTTATCCTTTACATCCAAGCCACCCGCCCTTGGAAAAGCCAAGAGAATACCAGGCTGCTCTTTGCTTCTGAGGGATTTCTAAGAAAATCACCTCTACTGGCTTTATAGAGGCTTGGCACCTTCAAACCCCATGGAAGGATTTCAAGAGGCTCTTCATTTTTGGAGCTGCCTTTATGTGTAACCAGCCCGGGCTCTGGGATGTGCAGAGTCATTTCTCCTCATCAGTTTTGCCCTTTTCAGAGCAATATCACTTTTTCTGACAGATACCATGCACAAGAACGTTCTCTCAAGTTTCCCACGTCAATTTTTACGTGGTTGAGCATATCCCTGCCTTCCAAAGAGAAGGTTCTCCCCATCTTTCAGCTTTAATATGCACAATATGCCATGGGAGAGCAACACCACGTTTGCCACCTGTGTGTTTGCAGAGTCCCTGAATGGCCTCACTGCATTTCATCTGGGAGGCAGGAGCTCCAGAAATCATTTCACTGAGTTAATGAACCAGCCTTTCCAGCCCCACCACCACCTGTTGGGTACTCAGCATCACTGAGAATGGTACAATAATAGGGAGGGGAATAATGCTTAGAAATGGCAAAGAGCTGGAAAATACCAGAGCTCCAGGGGGATGAACTGCTCACCCCAAGGGCAAGCTCAGGAGAACATCCCCTGGTGGCAGAAGCAAAAGTGTGCAAGCAGGGTCCCCAACTAGCCTTTGACATATTCAAGTCCTCATTTGTTACACATCTCTCACCTTCCTAAGATTTTGCCACAGATCTGCTTCCCTCAGGGTTTTGGGGTCTTACCCACAATTGCACACCATTTAGATTCCCTCTAAAGAGCCCAACTCATCTGCTTGAATTCAATCCTTTATGTTTTCTCCTCTGATTATCACTCCTGCACAGACACAGGGGTGAAGCTGTTGGTCAGTGGGAAATGTCCTTCAGCACACAGCTTGTCCCAAATGCACCAAGAGCAGCCTACCAAAGCTTGCCTCAAGTCTCTGCACTTCCATATAATACAGAGTCAAGTCAGAGCCTTGAACTACAGCTTTTATCTGGCTTTGGACCACCATACACCAAAAAAAAAAAATATCAATATATAGAGGACGCCCAGTAACTCCTTTCCCTGGCTCAGTGAGACTTTCTAGGTGTATCCCTGTGGGACACAACTTCCTTGGGAGCTGCTGAAGGATGAGAGGGCATGGGGAAAAGCTATAAAATAGAAAATAAACCACAAGAATCACCACTTTACAGTCATAGAATCAGATCCACATGTTCTTCAACATCAACCTGCCCCCGCTTTCACAAAGAGGTTCCCCCCCCGGGTCAGACCTCTGGGCTGTTTGTGCAGCTCTCGCTGCAGGAGCCACCTTAGAGAAACAAAACCTGCAGTATTTGGGGTGGTGGTTGTAGAGGTTAATGCCCAGCTGGAACAGGACCGAACACAGTGCTAACAAGGACAGTGAGGAGAAGGGACTGGGCTGGAGGAGGACTGAGACCACTCCAGAGCTCTAAGTAACACTGTCTGTCCCACTGCTCACTGCCCTGCCTGACACCCTCCTCTCTCCTCCTGCCTTTGTCCAGGTTGACCAAAGGCACTTCCATTCATCCCACTGTTAAAATCTCTTTATTAAAGCTCTTCTAAGACACTTTTTTTCTGTCTCTGACACATCTCAAACCCCGAAGTTTTGTTTTAATGCAACTAATCCGACATCCTTCCCCAGTTCCCTCATTGCCCTGTATTTCCCTGCCCTTCAACTATTCCAAAACCACATATTTGTAAAAAAATCTGCATGCAGTACAGAGAATACAGCTGGCTGCCCATACTGTTCTTGCAGTCTCTCTCTGGCCATAAATTTTGCAGGAGAGCAATAGAATGCAAAGCACATTAGCAGTAACACGCCGAGATCCCTGTGCTACAGGGGAAATAGGAAATGGAACAGCACATTTACAATTTTGGCCAGCAAAGTACCAGCACTATTCATTGATCTCATTAAAGACCAATCTACATTCAGGGAAGAATAAGATTGATGAGCTGTTAGACTCTTTAAACACAAAAAAAGTTCCCAGCTACGCACACGTGTAAATAGCCCAAAGAGAGGACAAGGGTCTCTCTGCCCCTTCAGCCTAATGGAAATAATCACTGTGTGATGGAAGGGCAGCCTCCTGCCATCCCAAGAATTGCATGTGAACCTGCTCTGCCACTTTAGAGTAAGCAGTGCACAGAAAATAGCAATATATTTAAATTTATTTTATCCTGGAAATTTAATGCTTCATATAATTCTTATTTTAGCACAAAAGGGAAAAAATATTTTTCTTTAGATCTTTCTCATCCTTCACTAAGCATAAACAGGTCTCAACTGCAGCATCTTCACCCACACAACTCAGACACTACCGGTGCTTCTTCACAGAGACATGAATCTTTATCCCAGCCTTTGCTTCCTTTGGAAAATGATTTCTTTTCTTTCTAATCCCAAGTTTCCCCAACTGAAAAATGGGAACGTGACTACTTGCACAGCTTTGGAGCCCAGAGATGGAAAGCACTCCATTGGTGCAAGGTATTACTGTGTTGATGATGATGAAATAAGCTTTCATACATCTCTAAATTATTCAGGAATAGCTACTGTGGTTTCACCCCTGGCAGTCCCAGAATGCACCTCAGTGCCATTACTCTGCAGGGAACAGCAGTGGTGAGTAAATGGCTCTGAAACTCATATATTAACCTCACTTGGTGGCTGGAATATTCATTTCTTTTGGAGTCATTTGAAGGAAGAAAAGAAAATCTCTGCTCATAGAAATCATCTTTAGCTGACACATTAAGGAGCAGAGCTGAACAAATAATTTCCAATGAGTAATGTGATGAATTTATTTTCCTTTCCTCTGTCCCCAAGCAGACTGGGATTTCCTCAAATGTATTTGTTATTCAAATGTATTCAACAACTATTCTTTTCAGTGTTTTTCTTCTGTGTTTATTGTGCCTGAATGTGCTTAATACCCTTCTTTCCTTTTGCTTTCAGCTGTGGGGTTTGTTCTGAGGGTTTTAGGGGGTAGGAGGTGGGGGATTGTTTTCATTAACCATCCAGGAGTATTTAAGGGATGAGAAAACATCAGATTTGTGGCGTCTTGATAACAGGCACAGTTATGAAGAGCAATGGATGCGAGTGCCCATGGCAAACCCCCTGCCCAGACCTCACTGGTGCGTTGGGGGTGTTTTGGGGATTTTTGCAGTGCCCTGTGTCTGGCATCTCGAGGAGCAGGTGAGACACTGCACGTTCAAAGTGCTGCCCCTGAGCTGTTCCTCACGGACCACCTGACGTGCAGCATCCCAACAGAGCCCTGCAGCTTCCAGCACCATCAAGGCACAGACTCTGTGACAGAAGGAGAGGAACTGCTGAGGATTTTTTTCGCAGTTTGGACAGCCTCCTAATGTGTTAAGAGAGACATCTTGTCAAGGATATTTTCAGTTTTGTCGTTTTCTTTATCCCAAGCTCTGGAGTTGGCACATTTGGGAGCCATCCTAATGTATTAGCAAAAAATATGGCCTTGGCTGTTATCCTTAACTCTGCTGTAAACCTGGCACAGGACACTTCCCTCTTCCTGCTTAAAGTTTTCCTCTCTAAAAGGTGAATTTTATCACTTATATTGGATAGAACTTTCAGGACCCCCTGACTCAGCTCTGTTATAGGTACCATGCTGGCTAAAGGAGAGAATTCCCAGCAATGAGTGCCCAGAGATGTATTTCTGGAGTTCAGTCAGTAAATCAAAGCTGCAGCTTGTGCTTAAAAGTCTGAGCCCATGCAGCATATTTTAGCTGATTTTACTACCCCCTGATATGTCCCACGGTGGCTCCTTTCTGTACCAAAAGATATTTGAAGCACAGTCTTACCTATTCTTTTTTACCACGACTTTGCCACTGAAGAGACTGGCCATACAAAGGGAAATAAAACAGGTAATCAATACACTGAGATTGTGATATATTAACAGGCATCCCCAACCATTAGCAGAGAATTACCCATTATCAGATTAATAAGCAAAGAACAGCTGGAAAAAATATGCTGTTGTTGCTTGCAAAGCAGTGCTTTTTTCCCCCCTACAGCTCAATTCAAAATAAGCAGCCAAATTTCAATACAAACTTAGAGGTCACTTCCAGAAAGTTTCTTCTGCCTTTAATTAAATCAGCAGACTCTCAAGAGCCACCCCTACTAGAACCAGTCATTGGCAAAAGTTGCCTCTTTGGCAACTGAAATTAAAATAATTCAATTATTTCACTGAAATAACTATATTTCAGGCAGTTGCTGGCCTGTGCTCAATGCAATCTCCCTTCTCCAAGTGCTGCCAGAGTGTCCAGACCTGGTTCTGTGACAACTGGCACTTTGTACCAGCCATGCCAATACTTTATTTCCTTTTCTGACCCTTCTATTAATTCCTTTAAAATTATATGCCATCGAGTTTAACCACTTGCTTTTGACTTTCATCAAGGCACTTAGAACCAGGGATCCACCCAGAAGTATTTGGGGGTTCCAAAGCTGCCCTATTGCCGTGTGCCCCATCCTTGACAGCCGCCCAACACCCGCAGGAGCGACTGAGAAATAGCATTTTTATGAGAGTTTTTCCCCGAAAGTATTTTCCTTATTGAAATAAACAGAAACTTCAGTGCCTCCTTTCTGCCTTCCTTCCCAGCCTCCACAGCTCCCGAAGCCTGGGGAGTGGGAAGGAAACGTTTCTTTCAGCGCAATGCCTGGTCCCCCTCGCCTTTGAATTCTTAAAAGAAGAATATTGTTTCATACTCTTCCAGCTCTGCTCTCTCCCTTCCCCGACTCTCACCTTACCTTCTCTTCCTCCCTCTTCTTGATGACTATTTGCTTTCCTCCTCACTGTTTTTCTTTCCTCTCGTCCTCTCCGAGCTCTGCTGCTCCTGTTTCACCATCTGGTTCTGTTCTCCTTATCGCTCTCCTTCCCGAGGACACAATCCTCATTTTCCCCCCTCTTGCACCTTCCCCATCTCTGTTCCTCCTCGCCTTTCCTGTCTTATTTCCCCCAAGGTTTTCAAAGGGAAGCACAGCCAGGGCCAGCTTTCCCTGCCTGCCTGCTCCTAATTGAGCATTTCAGGAATCCTCACTTCTGGTGGTGACTTTGCAACTTCCCGACTCGCCCTTGAACAGGACGGGGACAGCACCAGAAAATTCCCGACCCGCAGGATCAAAGCCACAGTTCCCACTGGGTTATTTTCTATTTTATTTTATTTTAGCACTTGCCTTTTTTAATTTCTTTACCATTTTCTGAGCTTCTTGAAGAGGCAAGTTGGACTTGAATATGCAGTTAAAAAAATCTTATCAAGAACCTTTATACATATTCAATGCTGAAGCAACAAGTAACTAAATTGGGAGCCTTTTTGTTTCCTTATCGAGCAAATCTACTCCTGAACGCTGACAAGCAGGTCTTTATATACTTTGTCCACTTGATAATAGACTAATAATCTTATCATGATGTTTTCTTGAACTTGAACTAGGTGTACAAAGTTAAGGCTGGAAATATGGGAAATTACTAAATTATATAACGTGGCAGACACATTACAAGGAATTTCTTATATTGCACAGCGAAATATTGCCAATTATTGTAGCTGTCAATTTAACAATGGGCTTATTCACTATGGTGTTTGATTAATGTGAAATTATTCAGTTGGCTACCTTGTAGTTGGCCTATTTTTGTGTCCAATTAGTATGCTAATAATGGTAATTATGTTCTATACTGCATGTCTCATCACCTAGAGGGTTTTTAAAATGATAAAATAATGAGAATAAACAAGCTGATGCTGACATTCACTGGGCCATTCTAATTACTTACTGAGAGCACACTGGGGAATCAACACTCAACCAAAGAAAATGATTCTTGCTTACTTTGTTAAAACTACTCTTTTCAAAGAGCATTAATAGTTTGCTGCTGTTTTCTTTATTACAAGGGACTACACTATTTTCCCTTTTATTTGCCCTGTTAATATCCAGCACCAGGAAAGAGGAAAGAAAAAAAAAAAAAGATAATTTGATTATGTTTGACTGAAGCAATAACTGTTTGCAGGGGGTGTCAGAAAAAAACAAATAACTGTAATTGCTGAATTATACACCTTTGTAATGGCTCCCATTTGTTTCTTGGCTGTGTGATAAACATACCAGCACCTTTCTCACCAAGGAAACGGGGCATTTTTCCAGTGCCATGGGATGGAGAGGTGCCAGGGACAGACCCGAGGGTGGGATTCCCGTGGCATCCAGAGCCGCTGCCTCTGCTTATCCTCCCACCCTCTTCCACACACTCACACTCCTCTCAGGTCTTGTTTTATACATGTTTGTAAAGATTATGCCCTATATTTTTTTCTGATAAAAGCTTTTTTGATGCATAAGGAGCATTCTCAATAAATAAGAGCACATCCACTTGTTTTTAGGAACAGCTTTTAAACAATGCCAAGTGTAAACACACCACCTAAAATCCATCCTCGGGCTTTCAAAAGCCCTGTATTACTTAGTCCTGGCTTAACCAGCAGCAACAGCATCTCTGCTCAGTGGCTGCTTCAGGGAAGTCCGCCGAGGACGGGCTCAAACATCTGTTGCACTGACACTAGAATAGAAACAGTCGGGATTTTCCAGCTCCAGCACAAAAGAAAACTGAGTCAGGCCCAGAGGGTAAAGCTAAGTGGGGCATGTGGGAATTCTGAATCCTTTAGAGATCAATTCGGGGTTTATGCACAGCTCTATTTTTATTTTAAACAAAAATTCAAGTGATAAATTATATTAAAAGAAACAAACATTATAAAAGGAGAAATATTCTTCAAAAAGTTACCACCCTAGGTAGGAGGGAAGCTGTACAAAAATTTAGAATACTGGGAAAGGATGCAAGGAAGCTGCAGACCTGAGGCAGATGGAGAGCAAGCAGTTGGTCAGGTATGCCCTCAAATTAATTGATTGTGCAAAAGGATGGAGGCTGAAATACCTCCAAGGTTTGGAATCGGGGCTGCCTTGGGAAGCCTATTTAAAACTAGGAGCTGTGATTAAAAAGGTTGTTTGAATGGCAATCCCTACAAAGACAAAAATAAAAATTTAAACTTAAGAATATTTTGCTCCACATACTACTAAGCTTTAAGACAATCCATCACAAAGCTGAGCTGGGGGGAAAGCTGGAAATGTTGTTTGCCAACACGGAGCAGGGGCTGGTTTTAATAAAGGATGTAATACGTGACATGTTAACAGGGACTCATTTGTGCCCCGTGGATTGGTTACTCC
The DNA here is from genome assembly GCA_035041135.1 of Platyrinchus mystaceus. Lineage (NCBI taxonomy): Eukaryota > Metazoa > Chordata > Aves > Passeriformes > Tyrannidae > Platyrinchus > Platyrinchus mystaceus. Next base: position 1,444,348 of record JAWWLV010000158.1, read on the forward strand.
TGTCCTGTCATTTTGAATTATGTCTCAATTTATCTCACTTGCTAAAGCAGCTAACTACCAGCAAACAAAAAAGTTACTATAATCCAGGAAAAGTAACAAAAAATGCTGGAGAGATAAGGCATTGCAAAATACATTTTCTTTGCAAGATAACATATACTCAGTAAAGAAATCGGGTTGCAGTGCAGAACAGAAAGTCTCTGGATGTGCTGGATCTCCCTCCCTGGCATTAAAATGACACCCTCATCTCCTTGAATATGAGTTTAAATTTCTGTTTGGTGAATAATCTCAAGTGTTTGTTTTCCACCTCAGTGTACTGGTGTTTGTGCAGTCAGAGGGTGTTTGAAGAGGTTCAGGAATATTTGGAATTGCTGTTTGGATTCTGCAGCGTTTTCACCAATCTGGGAAATCACCCTGACAGTCACTGATTATTTTGGTAGGATTTTTTCTTTCAGAGGGGCAAGCTAATGAAAAAAAGGGGGAAATCTGCAGGTTTATTTGAAATCAGTGATTATTTGTGTCTTTTTGTCCATAAGGGAAATCACCAGCAGTGTTTATGTCCCAAACTGCTAAAGAATTATCACTTTAATCAGAGCCACAGCTTCAGTCTGAGGCATCTTAAAAGAGTTGAATGTGGAGTTTGAGTCACCGGTGCCCAAGATAAATTCAGCAGCCTCATGGCAAATATATTCCATAATCTTACGCTGTTTTTAAAAGCAAGACTGAAGGAGCAAGGAGGTAATTTCCAAGTGAAAGCTGGGAGTGCAGGAGCTAATAATTAACTGCCACACAAAGGTGATCTGGATCAACTCATCTGTAAATCCTGGAACTTTTAGTAAGAGAAGAGTTGTTATAAATGACAAATTATGCCAAGCTGCAGATACCTTCTACTTGGTAACCTCAGCAATTACCACCTCCCAGCAAATTCTAGGGTGATATCTTTGATTTAGTGTGGAGTTTAATGCAATATTCATCGTTACCTTTGTGAGTTTTCCCAAATTAATTTGCCATTAGGAAGCAAAAATAAGTACATTCAAGTAATTATAAATATAAATATGTGCATTTGTATATAATGATCACATAGACATTATTTATATAAATATTCTTGTGTGTGCACATCTTTGAGGAACAGGAGGAAGGCCATAAGTAAGGAAAATCCTTCACCTGACTTGTTTAAATCTCCAGGATTCACTGTGAAGGTGAACTACTAATGATTTGTAGGTTCACTGGATTATACTGTTCAATAGGCACAGTGTTAGAAAGCTGGTTACTTTTATAGATTCCAGGCAGGCTGGAATCTGATAAAGAAAAATACAGAAAACGTGAATTTAGTGGGTCTGATACTTCAGATCTCAGCAACTACAGGAGATTGATCTGTAAAATCCAGATTCCTATCTTGGCTTGGCTGCTGCTGTAAATTAGGGATTTTCAAATACTGACTAGAAAACGTAGCTGATATTTCTCACAGCTGCACTACTAATCACTATTTGTTGAAATTTTGTAGAGGGGAGAGAAATTGCTTTTTTTTCCTTGTATCATGAGAGATTTAGGGGGGGAAAAAATGTATTTTTCTCTTGCTGCTTGCTGAGCACTGTCTGATGATTTATCTCAGGATTTATCTTAGTTACCCAAGGGTGAGGTTTAGGTTTGTGTGGGTTTTTTTGTGTGTGTGTGGTTTTTTGTTGTTGCTGTTGGGGGTTTTTTTGTTGGTTTTTTGGTGTTTTTTGTTTGTTTGTTTGTTTTTTTAATTCCTTATTTCAATTTGGATTTCTATTGTCAGTTGAATTTCTGAGTACTTTTACAACTAAGATAAGCCCCCTCCATATCTTCCTGCAAGTCTTCTCCCTGTTAACAAATTTCCCCGAAGTAAAAACTTAACAGATTCCAAAGGGAAAAAAATTGTTCAGAAAAATACATAAATGCAGGGACAGTTTTTGTGGCAGGTCCAACAGTTCCTTTGCAGCTGTCCCAGTGGCACAGGAAAGCTTGGGAGAGGAGCTAATGACTGTGTTAAATGCCATGATTTAATTCATTCTTTCCAAAATAAAGTATTCACATGAGTTTTAAATCCCTCATTCTCTTTAGGAGGGATATTTTGGGTTGAATTAACCTATCTTCCTGGTAGTGAATATCTCCTTTGGAGGTACAGGGAAACACCTGAATTTCATACCCTCTCAGCTTCTCTAAATTAAATAGTGGTGTTGCAACAGAGATGAGCAAGGAGGAGACAGTATTTACTCTGGATCTTCTACCCACCAAAGGCAGAGATAAAAATAAAAAAAAAAAATCCAGTTTATCAGAATTTGGATAGAGAAGGACAACAAAGCACAAAAGAAGGGATGTGACCCTGACCCTAAAACCACCTTATGAACTGCAGTCACTCACAGAGACATTTATATTTTATGCCATTTTAAGCCTGGCCTCTCATGTATTTTTGCACTCTAACATCTGATTTCCCAGCACATGACATCAGCAAGAAATGGAGTAGATAAGTATCTTCCACCAAAACATAGTTCAGTGACCTAAATTACATATTCAGCAATGGGAAAGCTGCAAGTCCTAAATCTCACAACCAGCTCTCTGGGATCAAAGGCTGTTTCTGCTACAGCAGCACTTCTGGGATGAGGAGCAATTCCTTCCTGAACTCAGTCTCTCCTCTACTTCCCAAGATCAGCCATAGCAGCATAATGGAAAAGGCAGTGCATACACAAATAAAATACACATATACCATTAATTAATGTAGGTTATAGGCAAACTTTGAATGTTTTCTTGTGAAAGAGTAGTGTAAACATCAGGGTGTTCTGTTCCTTCCCTGGGTTGGTTCTCTTAGAATTAAATCAAAATACTTTTGTGTATGTATTAATGTATAAATTCACTCCTGATTCATCTGCACCTATAGTGCTCACTTCAAAATGTGCAGCATATTATTACAGTTAATCACTTAATTATTAGCTAGTGTTAGGTTTTTCTCCTTTCAAGCCTGAAGGGGTAATGCATTAAAAGTACCATTTTCAGTGGATGTGAAAGACCTCAGCTCCTGGCCTTCATTGGCATCTCTAATGTTAAGATACTGAATTTATCTAACAGGTTTTGGACACATTTAGTGCTGTCCCAACCAAGCCACTGTGTTTGTCACCACTGCACCACACCAACAGTCCAGTAGGCTCTGATTTATGTTGTTTAATCCCCCTGCCCTGGTGATGGGGTCGGGAGATGCTCCAAGCTGACCAAAGGGGTGTTTTCCAGCTCAGCTCTGCAGCATCTTTGGGCCACCATGTCAGTAAAACAGAGCAAGGGATGTTGGTCACTGCTGACCTTAAGTCATAGAAGCTGTATTAAAGTTTAGCACAACACAGACCTGTTTCACCCCACCTCAAACAGCTCCTCTGCTCCACCAAACATCTCATGTGCCCCTTTACAGCTGGCTAAATCACTCAAAAAACGGTAAAAGCTAAATTCTGAGAGACTGACCCTCTAATAATCAATGCTCTACCCACAGGCAGGACAAAAGCCTTGAAGAGGAGACTAGACAGAGCAATTTCAGTTTTATTTTCATTTTAGAGCGTATTTGTTTTTAAGGTCCTTCTGTTTCCCTGTTCCATGTTTGTTTCATCTTGCAGCAAATATTTGCTCAGTTGGGAAGTCTCACATCCTTCTCCTCAGCCCTGAAACCCAAACGCTCTCCCCTATCCCCCTCCAAATCAGTGATAATTAATTACACAATTAAAAACACAATTGCTATTCCTTTGCTGGAATTAGGCTGTGATTTCTTCTACTCATAGACATCACTTCAGTGCCAAGAGCTCCAACCTGTTCCTGGCTGCGAATGTGTTGCTGGGGAAGCTCCTGTCCCTGCAGCATCCCAAGCCTCCCTGCCAAAGGAATTTGGGCCAGGGAGTACCCAGGCACTGGGAAATCTGGGACTGCACAAGCCACTGGAAAGAGAAAATCGAGTCCTGCAGCCATTAGTGAGTTGTCATTAATTGTTCTCCTGGTGAATGAACGGATGAGGATCTTGGAGGGAAGAATTCCCATCTTCTCCTGGTAATAATTATTTCTGCCTGCCTGACATCTCAAACCAGGAAATTCACACAGAAGGAAACAAATCCCTGGTTTATTCTGAGGGTTGTTCAGGCTTTCATGGCACTTCAAGTATGTGCTGTGGAAGTGGGTTAAGAGGGAACTGCCAGTAGTTTTATTCCCTGACAATTATTCCTCATGCACAGCCCTTCCAACACATCATAAACAATTGGATAAAGACTCTTCTGCATTATAAAAACCCTGATTCTCAGCACTGACAGCCCTCAGATCCCTACAAGCTCCCTGTTCAGTCCAAAGAACTGAACCAGATACAGCAACACAGACAAAAATTCCCATACACAGCACTTAAACCTTAATTTTAATAACCAAACACAAACTTTCTCCTGAAGTTATATATGAAAGTTATATATGAAAGGCAAAATAAAGACCTTTTTTGGAGGTTGGGAGAACTCTTGTCCCAAAGATTTGGCATTATTGCAGTTTATTGTGTGGGAATATTCAGATTTTGGATAATTGTTAATTGGAAGATGCCAATTAACAGATTGATGCCTTGGCCCCAGCTGGCCCTGCACTCTGGTTATCCATGGGCTGTCTCAATCAACAAAGCAAAAAGATCCATATTTAGCACTTTATTTGGCTTTTTTCTCTAACAAACTGGAAACACCAATTCCTAATAAATGCCAGAAATGAAAAAGTCTATGAAGTATAAAGCAAAAACTCTCTCCTACCCTTAATATTTCACATTAAAAAAAAAAAAAAAAAAAAAAAAAAAAAAAAAAAGATCAAATAGGAGGTGGAACTTTACGGCTCAGAAGTGCAAAAATCTCACCCCTGAGCATCTGTTTGAACAAACCCTGAGCTGGGACAAGTAGAGGGATGATGGTTTATTATTTGTGGGCTGCTGTAAGTGGTGTTCCAGGAGCTGCTGGCCAGGCTAGCCCAGCAAAGGGCATCCAGCAGGTGTGTGAAGGATGTGTGTTTGCAACTATATTGAATATTGATCTATGCAGACTCCACTGGCAATAAACTCCATAATATGTACTTGAAAATTCCAACTCATACATCCTTTCTGAGAAGGCTCAAGGGCAGGGGGAGGCCTGATTGCCTCTGTTTATGGGAAATTTCTGCATGTGTTTCTTGGAGTTAAGCAGGGCTCGATATATGATCTGCCCAGAGGAGGGGAAAGCAAAGAGCAATTCTGCAGCTTTTTAAAAGGTATAATAGGAACTATTGTGTATGATGCTGTGTATTCCTAAAATTTAAAGTGGATGCACAAATGAAGGTATTTTTTAAATTCATCACTTATTCTGAAAATGTTTTAACAGCTACTTCAAGTAAAATAATTAAAAAAAAAAAAAAAAGAAAACTACCAAAAATAAAGAAATATCATGTGTTTTGACTTGCAAGTGTATGAGGAGCCCACCACAGCTTTATATTGATGTACAGGAAGCCAGAAGCAAATCCAGGATTTTTTAATACCAGCTCTGCCCCTATAGCTCATGAGTTACTGGATAACAAACCCTTCCTGCCATTCCTCCACCCTGTGAATCAGTAAAAATAAATGACAAAACCAGGACTGACCAACTTCCATCTCTTATCCAAGGAAATGGATGTGGTGCCTAAGGTGTCACTTTGATGTCATTTTGCATCAAAAAAATGTAAATTATATAAAATAGTGGGTTTATCCCCTTTAGTGCTGGGGATGTTACACCTGAAAAAGATCCTGAAGCCTTGCAAGCAAATTAAGACATTTGTTTCCATACTGACAAACTCCAATCACATTTTACATACTTCCCCAGTAAAAGGAAGGGGAAAAAAAGATGCTTATTATCTTTCCAGTCCCCACTGCAGCATCTCTTGCACCTTAACACCAGTGTCACATCCACAAAAGCACAAAGTGGGAATCAGGCACCCAGGTCTGGTATATTAATATTAAATTTATTCTACTAGAAAAAAAAAAAAAACAACTGATCAAACAATAAATAAAATATGAAAATCCTTCATTATAAATAGCTTTTATGGCACTGCAAAAGGTTTTATCTCCAACAATGGGTTGGCCCTTCAGCATTTGTGATGAACATCCTATGAGTCATAGGAATAGTGCAGTGAAGGAACCAAGGAAGAGGAGCTGGGACATCCCCAGGAGCCACTCTGTTCTTATGCTTATGGGCAGCTCTTAGACTAATTTAAGATTCTCTGTCTTCCCCAATTTTTATTCTGGCACAGCCCTTCACTGCTTTTAACACAACTCACAAACAGAGTTCTTGGTATTTTGACTTTTGGTCAGTCACAGCTGACACCGCCACAGCGATGGTGGGAGGTTTTGTGTCGAAAACACGACTTTAGAGGCAGCAGAAATCATTCCTGAGAGTCACATTCTCCTGCCGTTTCTGAGAAAATACCAAAAACCAGGAGAAAACAAATGCTGGGAAAAGCATGCAGAAAAACAGGATGCCTAATCCCTCCTTTAAACCCCATGTTCAAGTCCAGGTCAGCCTCCAATGGCAGAACACGATGATGGAATAAGTTGACCTTCTCTGGCATAGACATGATTTCTCAAGCAAATTAACCTTTTTCTCACCTACAGACAGAACAACAAAAACAAAACAAACAACCCATAAATCAACCACTAAACCTGTTATTTTAGAAAAGACAGAGTAGTGAAGTAAATTCTTCCAATATGCCCTTACATCATTCATACAGACAGAAAAACAATTACAAAGCAAATCAGATCCCTTCTTTAATTGATTGCACTCAAGTTATTTCCTCAAGAAGAAAAGTTGCCAAAAAAATAAAATAAAAATCAAACAGCATTTCAATTCCAGGCATTGGTGAAAACATAACAGCCTCTGGATTGCTGGCTGGCTTTGCAGCACTTTCTACGCTACAGGAAAGATTAAAACAGTCTTTCTTAATCCTTTCCAAAAATGAAGCTTCTAAATGTTGCCTTAGATTATTACACAAACATAAGGGATCACAAAAATTGCCACGTGTAATTTTGGAGGGGGTGTTGTGGGTGGGTTTTTTTATTTTGGGGTTTAAGTTTTCTCCTTCAGCAACAAGAGGAATAGAAAAATTAGAGGAAAGTAGCAGGTTAAAACAAAACAAAATCAAAGCCCTCTTGTCACCTCCAATTCCAACCCTGGCCATGCCCTGCTGACACTGAGCTTCAGCAGGAACCTCACTGAGCTGTCCTGCACAGCACTGACAGCTCAGAAACCCAGGTAGACATGGACTGGCTGAAGCAAAACCCAATTAAAGCCACAGGAGGTCTGGGTTTTCCATATTTAGCACAAAAAGCAAAGTCAGCCCATGCTGCTGCTGAGTGTTGCAACTTGTTCAGTTATTCAAGATGTATTAATTCAAAGTTTCTGCCCTTAAACTTTAGTTTGGGGAGTCCAGGTCCAGCTTTCAGCTCACTGAGCAGCTGTCACTGTCCCAGCATCTTAGTCCAAACACCTCTGAAAATCTCCTCACACGTTCCTTGAAAAAAATACATACTTGGACCTGCATAATGGTCCTCTCTGTTCCTCCTGCAGAATTTCCTGGGGGAACCTTCACCACTTTAATGCAAACTCAGCCTGTCACACCACCCACCCCATGCTGGAAAGCCATTGAGATGGACTGTCCTGCTCCAGACCTTGTAACATTGCTGTGCCACTGTTGACACCTTCTAGGACTGCACTGGGAAGAAGGAAAGAAGGCTGAAGTCAGATTTCTTCATCACTTGAGATTCTGTGAGTGTAAAAAGAAGCTGCAGCAAGCTTGCAGTCCTAATTAAGAGTTCTTCTCTGAGATACAGCTCTGGTGCCCAGAAAAATAACCTCTTTCCCTCTTGGCCCTTCACTGTATCTCAAAATTCTTCCCCTGATCTGTCCAGTCTGTTCCCATAATTTGCTCAAGAACTTGTTTTCCTTCACTACTTTGTCTCTTCCCCAGGTGCAGCTCCTGGCCCCTTGTCTCCAGTTCTGCCTTCAATTGCTTGCTCTTATCTTCTAATTAAAAAGAGGCAATGGTTTGGATTGAAATCCTATTGAATTACCTGACACAAAGTGGTCTAATGGAAAGTGCAGCCAAACCCAGAAATACTTTTACTGTGTCAAGTACCTGACTGTGGATCACAAGGTGCTTTGGCCAAGCTGGATGTTGAACTAATGACTGAACAAATACCCAGGCAAAAGCCACCAGAAAGTGCTAATCCTTTTCCTGGAGCCAGTTCATCATGCTGGGGTGAGGTTAGAGCATGGCAGAGATACCAGATAAATCCTTTTAAATTATATTCCACTAAATGATTATCCATTAAGTGGAAGAGGTATCTCCTGCACTAAAAGCCTTAGTACTCAACAGAACTAATGATAAATGAAAGCTGACCGTGTAAATAAGCAAGATCTGATTTTGCACTTTACTGAAAAAAAAAGTGACAGGTGAATCAATTCAAATTCACTACAGAAATATTTATTGTGAAATGTAACATTTAGAACCAGAGCTTGCTCCCTCCCCCAAACAAATACTTATTTGTGAGGATACTTTTCCAATTTGAACTGAAAGCACGTGTTCTGAATGCAAGTTTTCATTTGAGATTAACTGCCAAATAAATAAAAAGGTGTTTAAGTTGTTTTCATTTAACACAAGAAATATTCCTTCTTATTTTTGTCTGCTGCCTTTCAGGGGAAAAAGGCAGTAGGTGGGAGATAGAAAAAGCAATGAAGGTAAAGACATGTTTTCATGTTGCACTTTATAAAAATTTAACTACACCCAGACACATCTTTTTACTGCACTTGAAAGTGGTTTTTTTTCAACAGCACTTGGCATTTCAGTTTTATTTGCCAAAATATATGCTCTCAGAATTTATGATAAACAAATGTATGTGATGATTCAACAGAGAGGAAAAGGAACCATTACATGATAAAAAACTTAATAAGCCATGACATTGATGAGGTCAATAAAGTCAATATGAAATGTGTTAATTACATATAACTTCAGTATTAGGTAAAGATTCAGAAGAACAAGACAAACACATTCAGAAAGTTTCAGTGCTGATAGCATTTTATGTGCATTGGGAATTGATTTTATCTGGGTATAAAGAAGTACTTTTACTGGAAGTGGCCACTGGGAGTTTCCAAAAGGTAGTTTCACAAGTCTAGAGAAGTCCAGAGCACATCTGGAGTCTGTTTCAAGACTTCTGTTGATTAACATATTTATGAACATGAAGAGTTCATGCTTATTGACCCAAGTTGGTTCTTTTTTAAGGAAATTTACGGAAGTGTCAGAACTGCCATATTTGTGTTGAGAGCCACATCCCAGTTTCTTAAAATTAGGCAGAAGCTTAAATGTTCAGCTGAGAGCATGTCAGAGGGAAAGGCTAAAATGTGGAGAGGGGAAGAAGGTGTGAGCACCACTTGTGGATGTTGGCAAAAACTATTTCTTAAACGTGCAGGGGGTTCCAACTGCCAATAGTATTTCCATCAGCTGAAGCATGGCTTGGAAGAGGATGGGGTTTTGTAAAGAGTAATTCCTACAGCAGCAATTAAAGTGGGATGTGAGCGTGGGGGAGACTCAGGGCTGCAGCCTTGAAGGTTTTCACTGGGATTAATGTTCAACCAAAAGTTAGTAAACAAGTAGATCAGATTTTAGCAAAGTTGGGAGCCTAAGTGCAGGTGAAATTCGACATGATAAAGCTGGGGAGAGAAAGGACCCAGAGGAAATAGCAAGTGTTCAAAGATAAATGAATGTATGCCCGAGGGTTACGTGGGCCACCTCCCAGTAATTGCACAGGGACTGTTCAAGTTGGTTTTTCTATTTTTTTTCCCCATAAAGCCAGTGTGAAGGAACATCAAAATGTAAAGTAATCAACAGTGGAAGAAAAGGCAGCCACAAGTTATAAAACATCAAATATAGAGCAGGGTTGGAACAATTGCATAATGAAGTTGAGAGCATAAAAAGAGATAAGAAAAGCAAAGGCACTGAATGAAAAGAAACTTTACAGGGAGGTAAAATAAAATTAGAACAGTGTTCAGGTACAGTTTCAGTACAGAAACAAGAGGCTGGAAAAGCAGCCCAGGTATCTGCCAGAGTCAGGGCAAGGTGTTATCCAGAGGAGAGACAGTGTTAAAAGCCTAAAATTTTGATTTATTAGTTGGAAAGTAACTAAAATTTAAGCCATCTCACAGAAGATGACAAGGAAGAAATAAGTCCCAATGAGTTTTCTGTACTGCTGCTGATCAGTGTCCTTAGGAACCTTCCAGCACAGTGGTGGCTCCTGGGCAAACTCTGCAACGAGCTGAGCTGGTCCTGAGGACCACCTGAGACGAAAACACAACCCTTTGCCAGGACGTCCCCCAACCTCAGTGAGCTCAGGCAGCCACCACCACCCATCAGGCACACACAGCCCTGCCAGAATCCAGACTTCCTCCAAGTCCTAACCTGAAACAGGTCCCAGAGCAACAAACTGCAGAAAGGGCACAAGAAATATTGGTAGCTTTTGCAGAAAGAAGCTGGAATGAGGCTGCCTTGGCAATTCTCAACTCCAGCTGGAAGGAACAGAGTTTGCATTTCACTCTGAAGTCACCAAGTTCTTCCCTGGTGGAAGACTTCCCAATTCATGGGCTAATGCACATGACCTCACAGGTCAGGTGATGTTTCCCGTGTCCCAGGGAACCCCATACATGGAATAAGGTGCACTACAGACTCTGGCCATATTTTGCTCCTTGGGCCTTCCCAAGGCAGAGCTCTTCACTCCCAGAGCCCAGGTGGAGCTGCCCAAGGACACAGACAAACTAAACACAAGGACTTGTGCTACCACTCCACATCAAAGGAAACCTGAGCTGCACCCCAACCATACTGGGGTTGGGGATGTCTTGTTGTGTTTTCTGTTGATAACAGCTGAACATCCTTTGCTGAACAGTGTTTTCAGCATTAGAGCTTGAAGGACATGTTCTCCCTGAATTTAAGATGCTGTTTCAACCTCTCCTTCATGTAATCTCTTCTACTGAAGTAAGAACTTACACTGAAGTTTGCTCACAAGAAGCAGTGACTGAGTCATGAGGACTAAAACATCAACAGCAGATGTTCAGAAGCCAACCAGGAACCAAGTGTTTCAGCCAGGCTCCCTCCACAGAGCGACCTTTCTGCCCACCAGAAACAACTATTAGTGGTTTTATGTTTTCTCGGGTAATTAAAACAGAACCAGGAGATGGGAAGCAGAAAGAGAAGAGGTAGATTTCATGGGATCAGAATGGTTTGGGTCAGAAGGGATCTTAAAGATCAACCGGTTCCACCCCCTGCCATGGTCAGGGACACCTGGCACTAGACCAGTTTGCTCCAAGCCCCATCCAACATGACCTTGGACATTTCCAGGGTAGTTTAGTCATTGAGAACAAGTGTGGGGTTGCATTTTATATGTCAGAGGAACACAGTGGCCTCACATATGATTCAAATGCCTAGGAAGGCAATCCTCTGAATATCCCCAGCCCTTCCTCTCCACAGGTTACCCAATGCCAGGCATTATTTGCAGGGAGGGGTGCTGAGCTAGTTCCAGGAGTTATTCCCAAGTACAGTGTCTCTGTTGTACTTTGAGTCTGAAGGCCTTTTAAAAAATTAAACACCCTTGTTTCAGTATCTGGGTTTACAAGTATTTCCATGACTAAGGAGAACTATGAGGCAGTGGCAGATATTTTGTGCCATATGAACGTTTCTTTGAAGCTGTATAAAAACTGGCAGCTTCTACCTCATGGGTTTTTATAAAAAAAAAAAAAAAAAAAAAAAAAAAAGGGAATGAAGCTACCTGGTCCAAGAGCTCTGTATCTCCCTTTCTGCTGCCACTAGAGGGAGAAACCTATTCCTGGGATCTCATGGCTTCCAGGCTGTTTTTTTTGGAATAGAATCAGAATTATTTCCTTTAGATGGGAAAACATTTGTCCCTGTGCGATAAGCACGGGGAACACAAATAGAGAGCCTCTAAAAATGAAGTGGGATAAACATTTCCTACCCCCATCCTCAAATAAACTCCAATTACAATCCTCGAACCTTGTGAATTTAAACACTGCTGCAATTGTTCTTCTTTGCTGGTAACACAAATCCTTCCACTGTGTTTACTCCCGTTGCATCCACAGCAGAGGAGGCCAAACAGGAAGAAAGGAGAATAGTGGGTTTCTATCAATATAGGAACAAAGGATGTTTTCTAGTGGCTTAAACTAATTCTGATGGAAACCCCATAAAATTTCCTATTAGCTATAAGGAACAGTGGAAATTCATTGTGGACTGAAAAAACTCCTAAAATAGCATTTAAGTAAACCAAAAATCCTAGAATTCTGGATTGGCACTCCCCATCATCCTAATTCAGCTTAAAGAATCATATATTGTTGAATATTTCTTATGTCACTATATTTTAAGCATTTGAACTAATATTGATTGGGTTGGATAAGTGTTTATAGCAGTGACAAGGTCATTCCACTGGTTTAGAAAATGTCAATGCAAAACATTCTTGAATGTGGGTGCAAACAACTTTACCAATGAAATCCACCCTCCCTAAGTATGAAATGTCTCAGCCTCAGACGTGCTGGGGAACCCCCAAAATGTGCTTTCAAACACAGGCTGCCAGTGGCCAACAATAAGCAAGCAGACCTGTCTTCAGGACATGAACATGGCAGTCTGGGAGGAGGAAAAAGGCCAATTTCCCAGACAACAAGGCAGTTTGCAGGCTCAAGGCTTGACCATGTTCTTTCTGGGATACTCATTGTCCTTGTTCTCTCCAAAAAAGAGCAGCAACACTGATCCTTAAGGTCTCCAAGAATGAATTATTGCAGATCTTGGGTTTAACTAACTGCAAGTGCCAACACCACCATATTCCTGGAGAAAAACTTACCCAAACCAATCCTTCCTGTCCTTTAAAGGGCCTCAGGACTGGCCAAACCCACACAGATAGGAAAATGTTTTCATGGTTCATCTGTCCCAATTTCCTAGTGCAGTGGCCAAGGCTATCCCTCCTACATCCACAGAGTTTTATCCTTTTTGACTGGAAGGCCTTTGTGAGCCAGTCCTGTAGCCTAGAACCAATTACCTTGGATATTGTTCCTCACCAACACACTAAGCCAAGCTAAACTAGGAGAACTGGTTATTCCCACTGTTCTTTGAATACTCTTACAATTAATAGTAAAATAAATCAGAGTGAGATGAGTAAAACAATGGAAGGCTCCCAGTTCAGTGCAGGGGCTGACACTGGGGCTTGGGGAGAAGCACATCCTCTGCCATCAGCTGCACACCTGGGGAGCCAAAGCATCAAGTACAAGCAGCTTTTCTTTTCCTGGTGCTTTACTTGATGTTTTCTCAGACCAGCTGCAATCCCTCCCTCACTGAAGGGGAAGTCACTTCAGCACTGTTTCTCCAGGAGAAGCTAGAATATTAAATGGGTGTTAAAAGTTCAAACTCCTCACCCACCACATCTCCAGTATTTTGTTGTCGTCGTTGTGAGAGGGGCAGGGTTTGGGATTTAAGAACTGCAGCTCTATGTGCTTGATCCAAGTGATTTTCTTCTCCTGTGATGATTTCATAGCCGAAAGCTTAAGCCAGCATTCCAGATTTTCCGCCCTTTGCTGTGCATGTGTCTATGTACACGCACACTTATATATAAAATAGAAAACATTCCACAGTAAGTTTTCCCTTCTGAGAGGATTTTCAGCAGCCTTCCAGAGTAACAGCATATGCAATATGTGTGTCACTCAAACATTTCCTTTCGCTGCAAAGTTTGTGTCAAAATCTGTTCTGGAACAACTCCACAACGTGCACTTCATATAACCCTGAATTACAGGTTAGGCTGCATTTTAAGTATGAAATATTAAGTGAGATCATAATATCTAAATCACTCCACTGTCACTGCACCACTAACCCAGGTTGGCAGAGCTCAAGCTCGATGATGTCACCATTTCTACCTTGCTGCAGTTGCCAGCAGAGCCCAGTTTGCATAAATTAGCTTTGATCGATGCAAAGTGTTAACATTTTTTATTTTTACCTTGGAGCGCACTTGGAATTATCGGTTCCTTTTCAGTGGTTTAAAAATGCACATGGGCAAGTTTAGTGGCAGGTTAAAATATGTCTGCAGTGACAATCACAGGAGAATGGTCAGTGTGCTGGAAACTGGAGGCACTGGGACAACAAACACCCCTGGCAATCAGCAACACCTTGAGAGTGTCCAAAAAGCTCCATTCAATTTGCAGGTTGGAAAGACTTTCAAAGCCAGCCCTGAATAACAAGGACAGCTGTAGGATGGATTTCACCATCCCTCCACACATTAAAACCCATCCCACTTTGCATCAACTCCCACTGAAATAAATAACTCAAGAACCACACAACATAAATAACAGCAGAATGGTTTGGGGGGAAAAACCATCTCTCCATCTTCTAAAAATAGCTTCCTTTTGGCTACGCTGCTCCTTCGTGTCTTTCCTTGAGAAAGCAGAGATGAACAGAATACTGATTGGAATTCACTGGCAGGGGCTGCCTCAGGAGCATCGTTAAGAGGCATATTTCTCCCAGAGCCTCCCAGTTTTCAGAAGGAGAGGGTATTTCCCATCTTCTTTTTCTTAAGGTTGGAGCTGTGGCTACAAATTCCCTGCTCCTCTTTATCCATTTGGCTCCCAAAGCTTTCTCTACCCAAGACGTGTCTCTGCTCAGTGCCTCTTGGGTTGGGAGGCTGGACAAGCTTCTGAGTTCCCATGGAAAAACCCAGCACAGCCCCAGCACTCCCTCTGGTCTTGCAGGGAACTTCCAACAGGACCTACAGACACATGTGGAATGGAAGCTGCATCTAAAGGGTCTTCCACAGCCCTTCACTGGGTCATCTCTTATCTCTGATTCACCAGTTCTTACATTTATAAGTGCAATGGTTAAATCCTGACCAGGGTTAAGCTGAGGAACACCCAAGCCTTCCCCCCCTTTATTTCCAAATCTTCATGGATCAAGTCAAACTTTCCTCACATCCTCAAGGTTGAAGTCAGGCATGGTCACACTGAGTTCACACAAATCATAGAATCAGGGAATGGTTTGAGTTGGGCAGGAACACCTTCCACTATCCCAGGCGGCTCCAAGCCCTGTCCAACCTGGCCTTGGACACTCCCATGGGTGGGGCACCCAGAGCTTCTCTGGGCAAACTGAGCCAGGGTGTTATCACCCTTAAAATAAGCTCTACTCCACTGCTCCAACAGCTTTCCATGGTTTGGCCCAAAGCAGAAGAGATTGGAAAATAATTTTTCATTTTCCTCTTTTTTTAATATGCACCTGATTTCAAAGGCATTTGAGGGAGACAACACCACCCTCTCCCTCCATGGGCTGAAGCCATGGAGAGTTGTGATGGGACTGGGACTTCACACATGTTTGCTTTTCAATCCAACCCCATGAGCTTCTCTGCAGGAAGACCTTGGGCAACCAAAATGCCTTATTGTCCCACACTGCCATGCTTTTTAAATTCCCTAAAACATACTGAGATGGAGGGAAAATATCTGTGCTGCTGGAGCTGTACAGGCTGAAGGCAGTGACAGGAGTCAAACACTGCACTGAGCACACACAGCCAAATAAATGGAGAAAAGGTCAAATCAAAGACTATCCCCATTCGAGGTTTATTTCAGGACCCCTTCTAACACTACTAGGGGAGCCACAACCCTTTCAGAAACAAGCTGTTCCTGCTATTGCTGGCTTTGGACAAAAAGCACACTGCTGCTAACCTCTTACATAAAGTGAGCACACAAACAGCTGAAACACTGACCCCACATGGCCTTTTCCCTGGGATTTGTGGGTTTGCACAAAGAAGCCAACATTTTACATGCAGCCCTCGATGGAGCCTGGAATTGTGCAGAAACACTGCTTGGAGTGCACACTCTTAACCCAGTTGTTTGCGTATGATGTTCCTCCTTTCTGATGCCAAACACTGTGGGTCTCTGGGTTATTTTCTATTTTTATTTTGGGGTTTTTTTAAAGCTGCTTGGTCATGCACAACTTTGAATCCCTGTATATACCTTCACTGCCACTAATATTGCAATATAATGCAAGCCTGCAATCAGGGATGATTCTCCTTGTTAGGGTCTATCCTTTCTTTCTCAGCTGAGCACTCGGAGCTCACTAGATAGGAGCTCCAAAATTATTAAACACTTCTTGGCTGTGATTTCTCTGTGCAGGCAGAGATATATATCAGGTTTATTTTATGAGTGGGAGATATTTAGCAAGAGCAGTTGACTCAGTCTGCATTTTGAGTAAACAATTCTCTTCATCCTTACTTGCAAAATGATTGATTTAAGACTTTTGTCAATTGGCAACAGATATAAAACATCCATAAGGAAGTGCCACTTGCTTTTGAATGGAGAAAAACCTCAGGCACGAGGTGAAGCTGCACTTTTCCATTCAAGCAGAGGCTGCACTGACTCACACCGGGATTTGCTGGGCAGGGTATCCAGCTCTGCCTCAATAAGATCCATGAAAACCACTTGAACATCACAGGAAAAGCTGGAGCAGGGTATTCAAGGACCACCCACCCCCTGCTACCAACACAAGGATGTTTCAATCATCCCCAAGGAACAGTCTTGCACCTCTGAGGATGAGAAAGTGCAAGTGATCCAACAGCCCAAGCGGTGTCTGTGCATAGGGGAAGGATGAAACACTACAATACTCGAATTCAACAGCAACAAAACAGCATTGAGGCACCACAGCCAGCACAAAAATCCCCATTGTAGAGTGGGGTTCCAGCCATTCCAACCCTGAGCTGCTACAAACTCCAGTCTATCCCACTCCCTACTCAGCTGGGCTAAATCCAACCTTTGCATTCCTGTTTTAATTCAAAGACATATTAATTGTTGTGAAGGCACAAAGTATTACCTGGAATAACACTTGAAATGCAAATTAAGGGCTGTGTAAAATTATTGCAGCACAAGAGGACCGTGGTTTATTAGCAGCAGATTTGCAAGGTTAATTTTCAATTATGTATTTCTTATTAGTTTTCTAGCTGTCTTGCTATTATTAAATTTAAAGAGGAAGATACTTCCAGTGTGTCCAGCTTCTGTGGCATTATTACTGATAATTATTCCTATTTTCCAATTTGTGTTACTCTCATGTCTTGCAAAATTTGTAATTAATGAGCAAATAATTACAGCAGCACTTACTAGAGCTGCTTTGGTTAAAGCTGTGTCAGCTTTTGTATTAGGATCCCCATTTTTCAAGGGTTTATAACTCAAGCATAAAAATTCACTCTGGGCAGAGCCTTGTCATAAGAGCTGTCTGCTAAGCATGATTTTTTGGTTCCAAATGTTTCTAAGCAGCATTATCTCTTTTTATTTTCCTTTTTGTTTAAAGTTATGGGCTTCCAGGGGTATTAAGTTTACAGCGCTGCGTTCTTCTGTGCTCCAACATCTCCGAAATAAAGACATTTTATTTTAAGGTGAAGGCATTCACCTTTACAAAGATGAAACAAGATGCCTCGGCATCTCCACAGAGCAGAACAGGGGTTTTTAATGCCTGGTGGTCATTAGCTTTACAAAATAGCACAGAAGAGAGCTTGACATTCAGGGATGTTTGTGCTGCTCCCACCCAGCTGAGCATTCATGCACAGCCCCAATTAAGGCACACGAGTGGTCCTTAGGAGTCAACAGGCCTGGCCAGGCATTCTGGGATGCACAAACATTCACTGCCCTGATTCAGCACAATAAAGACTTGCTTTTGACTCAAGTTTGAGGCTGTCCCTGCTCACTGCTAGCTGCTGTCCATGCTCTGGGGAAAGCTGAGCATCACAGGGATCAGTTCTCCAGGCTGAGGACCTGGAGGGCTTAAACAGCTCAGCACCTTCTCAATGAAGGGCTCAGCATCACGCATGGTCCTGTCTGGTGCCAGCATAAAATTTAGCACAAAATTGGTGCTTCTTTTGTTGTCTGGAAGAGGAAGCCCAAAGGGGAAAAGCAGCGGATCCCAAATCACAAGGTGATTGTGGCTGGTGCCACAAAATAACACTGGAGTGATGGTTCTAAAACAAACATTCTGCAAAATTTAAGCTCTTCTGGAGAGTTCAACACAGCTGACTCCTCTAAACATCCGGAAAACACTGGACACATCCCATCATCACTGCATCCCTTCTCCCGCAAAAAGCCTTGGAGCAGTCACACAGTCACTGTTAAAATCCTAAAGGTTAGAGGAGACCTCCAAGACCATCAGATCACTCTTAGAACTGTTTGACTGTAATACTGAGCTTACTTAAAGCAAGACCACTGTAACTCAGCAAACAGGGAATAACAAGAAGTCAGCAGGGCTGTGCATATCAGCTTTTCTCAACTTTGAAGAGTGGGGTGGATGAAGACACTTCCAGAAGCAAACTAACAGCAAAAATTCACACCAAAACCCCAGTTTTACTGGGAAACACAATCAGAGATAAGACAGAACCAGAGAATGATGAGGCTTACCTTCATCAGCCACAGTCAATCACAGAAAGCGAGGCTGATCCTCTTCAAAATTCAGGCAACTTGTTCCTTAAGGCTCCTCATGAGGAAAGGAGTTTGCTGCCTGCCTGCACCTTTTATTTACCTTGCTTTGACTACCACCAGCTGACGTTTTTCACACCCTCATTTGGTCTAATTATCTCCACCTGTTTGAGTTTGTTGCTAATGAGGGGAACCCATTTTCAAATCCATTTTCAGCCCCGAGCCATGGCACTGGCACCTTTTACCACGGGGACTTAGGGGACAGTGTCCCTTCTCCCTGGTGCCACCCTTGTAGCCAAGCCGTATTTTGTAAACCCAAACATCATCAGCAAACCCACCAAACATTTGCAAGCCTCACTTCTGTGTTCCAGGAATGCTGATATCTTTATTTTTGCCCATATGCAGAGCCTGGCCCAACTGCGGCTGATGTTGCATAAACAATATAATAAACATAATAAACCCCTGCCATAGAAACCAACTGCTCCTCCTAATTATAGGGGCCTGTTTATCCTTCAGGTAAATATTTTCCCTTATGTGAGTTCCCCAAGTTAAGATTAGTTTGCAAAATGGGCTCAGAGGAATCTATATGTGCTGATATTCCCTGGTTTCTGATGGCTTCCCAGTTTGGCTGTAACCATGGAGCTGCTGGATTTCTCATGGCTGCATGGCACAATGTGTATCTCATTATTCCTGGCAGCTTTGGATAGCTTTTATGTAGCTATAAAAATAATTTACATTTCTCGAGCATCTGAAATAAAGATAAAATAGAACTATGACATCAAGAGCTGGAGGTTTGATGCAAATTTATTTATAAATATAAATCACATTTAGAATGCAAAATTACACAAATGTCTTCTACAAATTGCCCATATCATAAAAAAATTATTTCTTTCCTTTTTTAAGGATAATGCCTTAATATATTATCTATATATTAGTAATGTGAATGGAAACTCAGGAGAAAATCCAGAGTGAAATTTGGGTATCCTGGGCTGCTGCTGAGATCAGTTATATGACAAAGAATTTTTTCATTCCTTTATCACTGACTTGAAATTGCTTCACCTCACCTCCATCAGCTGCTCCTGGCCTGGGATGAAATTCCAGCCCCTCTGAAGTCAGTTGGGTGCCAAGGGATGTCCAGGAATCACAGTGGCATCGCAAATCCATCTCACAGTGCTCCTGTGCCCACAGCACACACACCCCCCAAACACCTGGGCCAGAAGTTCTGTTATTCAAATATTCCAGAATAACATCCCTGGGAAAGCCCAACTACTTGTATCTAATTCTTATAATCCCAAACATCATAAATCCAGGGGTTTTCACTGTTTTTTGGGATTTCAGAATGGTATAAAGTGTATTTTTGTGGGATACAGGTGATGGGGCTTTCCTGGTTATAAAGCTCCTCTGAGCCAACAATGTAACTAACAATAGTGCTTTGGATTTCAAAACAAGCACAGATTTTAAATACAAATAAAGCTTCATCAAATCACTTCTACAAATTTTGATAATTTCTCTCTGCTCTAATCTCACGTTTTTCTTTTCAGTCCCTTCTGGGGGTTGGTTGTTTTAACATTGTCTCCTCTAACACAAGACCTCTGCTCTGGGAAAAAAAACAGTGGTTGTTTTCTGGACTTTCCAATAAATAATCCATATGAGGTCTCAGTTTTGATGAACAATGTTAGCATAACATTTCTTCTACTTGATGGGAGTGACATCCAAACCATCTCACAAGTCTCCACACTGCCCATCCTTCTGCCACATGGAATTCTCCACTGAACAATCCTATTCCCACTGCACTTTATCCGCTCAAAAAGGGGGAGAACTGTTTCTTAAGGGAAAAAAATAAGGTGGAAAAATATTACCTGCCAAAACCCTACTCTCTTTTTCAATTCTCCTTCCACACTGACGTTAAATGCAACTCTGAAATCAAAAGTAACAGAGAAAATGACTTTTCCTTCAGTCAGAGCAGTTCCACGGGGTGTTTGCTCCCCTGAGCCTCTGTAATTCACTCCATAAAATCACAGAATCATTAAGTTTGGAAAGACCTCCAAGATCATCAAATCCAACCTTCAGCTGAATGTCCACTAAACCCTGTCACCCACATTTCTAAGCCTCTGTTCATTATTTTACCTGTAAAAGCATCCAGCTACATTTTGCTCTGTCATTTTTGGTTTTAATCCCACCTTCTGAGAAACTGCAGAGGGAAGAAACTCCAGGATTACAAATAAAGAATTCATAAAATGATCCTCTGGAACTTACTGGTTTAGAAACTTTCTATCAGCCTTTTTAACCATCCCACAAAATTCTTTAAAAATCCCATAGTTTTTGGTTCAGTGTCATGAACAACCTATAACTCAAGTAAAGTGGATATTCTGGTGGATGAACACTGAGAACATGTTTCTGTCTTTATACATTTCATTTATCAGGAAGACAGGACATTTTTCTAGCCAAGTATTTATTCATCAACATACTCAGAAGGTCCCATGGTGCTGTAGGCAGAAAAAAGTCGTATTCCCTGAAATCACATTCATTTGGGCATTTGGAGGGCACAAACATCTACTCCAAAGAGCAGGAGAGTGATGGCTGTGGATGCTCAGCTTTGCACCCTGGCTGGGACTGGACCAACCCCATCCGTCAGGGCACTGGAATGATGGAGAAATTAACAAGAAAAAGGAAAAAAGGAAGGTGAACAAATGACAAAAGTCCTAATTAAGAAGAGCCAAGTTAACTGGAGACTGGTATAATGAATGTAGAATAGTTCTACACCTCAGGAGGGAATTGTGCTGTTACAACCTCAGGCAGGGCCTGAGCATTTCAGTGCTCCAGTCCCACAGCAGACAATTGGATTTAAGCTCCTGTTTAAGGACAAGGCTGAGCTGGGATGGTTTGCAAGATCTCTATAAAAGCACAACCTTCAATTCTCCCAAACCATATGGGTTTGACTTCCCATATGGAGTGACAAAATAAAAATATAGGCTAAAAATAGCTCTCAAAAAATGCACTGGCTGAAGGCTGTTTCCTGTGCCACAATTTGATTAGCCTTGTGTTTTATTTCTTCGGCAGCGATTTCAATTTATCTCTGATTTGGAGCATGAAATGCTGCTTTTATAGTTGCGAGCAGAGGAGAAAAAGGCATCCGGGAAGCAAATATAGAGAGCTCTTCTGGCTTTATAGGAGCTGCAGGAACAAGTAGAATGATTTTAGAGCAGCAGCAAACAAAGTGGTGCTGGGAGATGATCTGTCTTTGCAATCTGTATTTAAGTTCGCTGTCAGCCCCTGAGAGAGTGCAGAGCATTAAAAATTCCGTGCAGCTCCAAAGTAACCTAAAGGAGCCAAAAATTGTCAGAGCAGAAATCCCCTGTGCAGAGGGATCTGTGCCAGCACGACTCCCACCCCGCCCGGCGCCGCGGCCGAGCGGCTCCCTGACAGCTCCTTCTGGCCACCAAAGAGGAGCTGGAGGAGCCGCTCCCGCAGCGTTGACGGATGGTATGGAACACAAACATTCCCATTTGGGCTCTGCTGGAAGGTGCCTTTGTAAAAATCATGGATTTATTTAGGTTTTTTTTAGGGGGCGGGACGGAAATCCCAGCTGTGCCTCAAATGCTGTGTTCGGTGTTGGGCTCCTCATGACAAGGAAGACTTTGAGGTGTTGGAGTGTGCCGAGGGAAGGGAATGGAGCTGGGGAAGGGGCTGGAGTAGCAGGAGCCACTGAGGGGGCTCAGCCTGGCTCAGGGAGGCCCTTCTCACTCTCTACAACCCCCTGACAGGAGAGTGTATTTAGCTGGAGGTTGGTCTCTTCTCCCAGATAACAAGTGACAGGATGAGATGAAATGGCCTCAAGTTGACCAAGGGAGGATCAGATTGTATATTAGGGAAAATTTCATCACAGAAAGGGTTGTCAAGGCCTGGCAAGGCTGCCCAGAGCAGTAGTGGAATCACCATCCCTGGAAGTGTTCAAAAACTGTGTGGATATGACACCTGGGGACACAGTTTAATGGTGAACGTGGGTGGTGCTGCTTCACGGTTGGACTCAATGATCTTAAAGGTCCTTTCCAACCTTAATGACTCTGTGATTATAAATTCCTTCCCACTTCAGCTGGGGCAGGGAACAAACCATCAACCAAGCACCTGGAGATCTGCTGATGGCGTCCAAAACCTGAAACCTCTGGCTTTGGAGAAGTTGAGAAGCTCAGTCTTGATGGAGCCTCCTGCTATCAGGGAAGATGTATGTTACTATTTGAAAACTCAAGAAGCAAATGTCACAGCTGCCCTTCTCAGGAATTACTTTCCCCCCGCTGTTATCATTGGACAACAGCTGGGGAACAGCACCATGGCATGAACACATCAACATTCCTCAACAGCAGCTGGACCTGGACTAGTCACCCCATGGAGGTCTTGTGTGCTTGGTTTGAGTCTGACACAAGGCAGCTCAATGAGGATCCTTCCTTTGGGATCTGCTCTGAAGCTCCTGCGACTCCAAAAGTTACCACAGATTCTTGGGCTCTCTGCTCCCTGCTTTATGTTACTGCCTGAGGCTGGAGACCAGGATTTAACCCCATCCCTGATCCAGTGGCCACATGAGCACAGGCAGCTGTCATTTATTTCTCTGGTCTTGCAGCTCTGCCCAAATCTCACCCACCTGTGTCACCTGAGAGACCCCCCCCCCACAGTGGGGTAACTGTCAATTACAGAGAGATATTTCTCATTATTTGTGTCTTTTGCCAAAATGAGTAAACAAATAGATAGATGGCAGATAGACAGTGGAAAAAAAAAATCATGTTCAACTTGCCAGGATGATGGAGAAAGTCACGTCTTGCTTTTCCAGCATTTCAGTCTTCCCACATCCGTGAGTTGCCTGGTTTATGCAAATAAGTGTGGATTTCCTGCAGGCTCTGACATTACTTCAATAGCACACACCCTGGGACAGTTTGTGTCCTCTTTCTGCATTAATATCTGTTGCTGTGGATGCAAAAGTGGAATAAAACTAAGAAATAATGGTGTTTACAAGCAAACAGTGCCCCTCTGCTTGGCACCAGAGGGGACAGCGAGCACTGGTGGTGTAAGGAAGAGCAGAAGCAATGAACAATCAGCAAAAGGCTAATCCCTCCACTGGGCAGGAATCTGGAGTGAGAAAAAACAGCCAGACCAATGGACAGGACCCCGCTCTGGGCACTGGTCAGGCTTTGGATACACATCTCCACACCACAGCCCAACATCTGTCAGAGTGTGAGATAAAGTTCTTCTATTTGATAATTTTCTTTCTTTCACCACTTCCTTAAAGCTCTAGGAATGACTTTTCCAAGCTGAGCTAAAGCTCTACATTTCCCCTTAAAAGTGATTTTTACAATATCTAACAAATATTAAAATCCAAAGAGGGAAAATAAAAGATACCTAGAGTCGGAAGGGGCTGAGCTGCAAAAGCTTTGGAAGAGAAAAGATTAGAAACCAACAAACCAGCTTTTCTCTAAAGAATTTATAGAGAGAGAAAAAAAAAAAGACAAAAGAAAATACTTTGGAAACAAGTATTTACAAAATTCAAAGTATTTGGTACCCTTTGCCTCGGTAAGATAAGGGGCAACAAATAACATCCATAGTCATGAGGAGTTGGCCCCATTACTTCTGTCAGCAAATCTAATTTTACAAAACATATTTCTGCTAGGAAGAACACTTTCCTTGCTTCAAATTCCTTTTTACATTGCTAATAAGTCTCTTAGCAGTAGATTAGAAGAGGCTCTTCAGCCAGGAACAAGTGGATGGCCCTGAGCACAGCCAGAGGTCTCTTCTCCGGAAAAACATGATTGAAGCCGAGGAGAATTTCGCCTGAGGAGGTTCCCTGCAGGTGTTTGGTCCTGTGTCTGTAACCTGTGTTGTTACAGAAACTGTTAATGATTAGGATTATTGCACTTACAGCCTTCAGAAACATGACTTAGGACTGTTCTGTCCCTTTTCCCTCCCCTGACACATGGAAATCAAGAGGGGCGTTTTAGGGTTCCGTGCCCAGAGAGCAGAGCAGAGCCCACCTGCCTGACAACTTGTGCAAGGCTCACAAACCTTCCAAATGTGTCCAAAATGATCCCAAACCTGTGGGAAACATCCCAAACCTGCCACCTGCTGAGCCAGGTAAACCCTTTAAGGCAATGTAAGTTCAGAAGGATTTAATTTCAGTAAAGAAAAAAAAAGGATGGAAGAGAGATGAAGATGATCAAGGCCAGCCCTCTCCGGGTGGCACTGATGGGTCACACTTTCCCCAGCTCCAGATGTGGCATTTTTTCCGGAGGAGATGCTGAAAAGCCCGTGGCTTTCTGGAAGGGAATAGCAGGAGCTGCACTGAGGCAGGAAGATGAGCAGTGGATACAGGAGACAAACAGAGAATTAAAACTTTTTGACACATCACAAGAACAATCCGCAAAAAAAAAAAAGTAGTCTCTTTGTGGATAAATACGATTTTATCAACTCTGCTGAAGACAGTGAGAAGCCTCAGGCTGCCCTTGGCACCTCATCTGCACCCGGAAAATAAATGCAGAGTCTTAATTCCCCCAGAGAAATGCTCACTTATGCAAAGAAAATAATGGAGAAAAGGATCAGCTTCCAGCTTTTCTGGACAACTCTGATTTGTGCCTGGGCACCTCACTGAAGAACAGAGATTGGAGGTGCCCTTGGCCATCCCAGACATTATAAAAAAGCATCTGAATCTAAATCCTGTGCACAGAAAATGGGCTAAATTCATGAAATCAAATTATTCCACTTTAGTTCCTCGCTTTCCTCAATTTTTTTTGTTTCAAAGGCTTTGTGGCAGTTAATGTCAAAGAGCTAAGTAAATATTTTCTTGTGCTGTGTTGAAGATGATGTCAGGCAGTGATGGGAGTGAAGTACTGACTTTGTACAACTGTTTGCACCTCTGATAGGACTGACTCATATTGGGAGATTATAGAAAATGCATTCTGTGATTATATACCCCCCTAGAGGCCCCATGGAGGTGAGATTATGCAACTCACACTGTTATTTTACCAGGGGGAAAAAAAAATGGCCTAAGTAAATAAAAAAGCTGCAGGATGTGACTTCATCGTGCACTGTTGACACCTGCTCGTATGATTTAAAGGATGTTACTAAGAATATCAGAGTTGCTAATGTAAATGATGAAGAAATCAGAGGTCAATCATATAATAATAAATATTAGCATAGGTTTCCCAAGGCCAGAAGTCCCTGAAATGGTAATTGGGATTATGATTTTGCTCTTGAATTATGTGCTACTGAAAATACTTCTGTCGCTGCTGCTTTCCTGGAACTGCTCCATTAAAGCCAAACAGAGACACTCTCCAATCCTTCTTAATCCAAGAAATAATGCCAGCTTTTCCAAGGATGATGGTTCTTTCATGTGGGCACCCACCTCACCCTGTGCATTAAGTTGTTGTGTTAGAGGGAGGTGTTGGGCTGCAGGAACATGGTTCCTACAGCTCCAGGTGCTGCTCTGAGGTTGCAGCCCCTCAGCTCTGTCCTCCGTGTTGGATAACCCAGGGTAAGGTAGAAAAACAGGAAAAATTCCTCATAACTGCACTGCAGGCACAAAGGAAGCATCTAAACCCTCCTGAAGCACAAGCTACTTCCCTATGGGACACCAGAATAAAGTGCTCTCAAAATGCATTAATGTAACAGGCAATAGATTAAATTTGGTGAAAGACTGGTCCAAACAATGTGGTTTCAATTGACAAAACACCTGCAGCTCACAGTACTATTTACAGCACCACTGAATTACCCTGGACACAGAAGACACAAAAAAAATGTGGCTACAGCTTTAGAATAATTCATTTAGGAGTTATCTGGCAACACCTCGTGCAGCAAAAGATCAGCGCAGCAGCCAGGTTGGTGCTGAGGGGAAATTCCAGAGGGCAAGGGGCTGGCAGTGGCTTTAAAGTCATTCTTCACCTGCTTCCCCACCTCCTCCATCCCTCCCTGCAATGAATTTATCCCAGAGGTGTCTGAAAGTCAGAAGCTGCTGCATGAAAGTATTTTCAGTAATGGGAGTTGCTGGGTGCTGACTGTGGTACCTGGGGATTCCTGGCAGCCGCTGCGCACGGCTTGGCAAGTGCTGCTAAATCAGATTTTTACATGGGAAAAAAACCCCACTGCCTAATCCTGTAATGCTGTCTGAATATTGTTGGGCTGTTTGCCTTTAATGCCTCTAACTCCTTGCTGATGGGCAGCTCACAGGAGTCATGTTTGAGCTGGTGCCTGCTGCTGGAATGCTCCTTGCAGAGAAATCCGGATCTGCCACGAGTGTTTTAGCGCAGTTACACAGAAGTCTAAAATTAGGTCATAAATTATATAATCCTGCAAGGAAACAACGAATTTAATGACTATGCCAAACCAGAGATAAAAGCTGAGGAAGGAAATAGCATCTTGCTCATTAATTATTAAGGATCAGATCCTTCAAACATTTTTCCAGTGATGAACTCTGTGGGAGTTTGGCATCTGTATTTGTGTGTGTTCTATAGAATGTGCTTATACATCATATACAAGTGCTGGATGTGATTTATGGAGCACACACACATAGTAAGTATATTTATAATGCATAAATACACTCCATCAAGAGCAGAGAAGGTGATTAGTGAGAGTTTCCTAAGAGGTTTAATCAGATATTTTGATGGCTTGTTTCCAGCGTTCCTCCAAAAGCATTTTTCATCACAGAGCACCGGGAAGGAGCAGGTAGAAGCACCTCCTTTCACACTTACAGGAGCAGCAGATATCACAGAGCAGCTCTGCATCCTCAGTGGGATTGAAAAACCCTGGAAAATAAGAGAGATTACCAAGATATAACAATGGATTTGAAAATTCCCTGCAACCTCTGACTCCCTCCCCTAACGCTGCCTTTCTTCGAACCTTTCATGAGGCAGATCTGGTTTGATCTGTCTGAAATAACACAGGGCCAGAGTCTTATGCATATTCCCTGAAAAGTTTGAGGTGATTCCCCTGGGATTGATGGCTGTGCTGATGTCCTGAGTATGTTAATGAGAGGGAATGGGAATCTCTGATGGAAAAAGGCAGATAGTGCTCCAGTCCTTGCTGTCGTCAAAGCCTCTCTGATAACCATGTCCTTTTCTTCAAAGATTGGAGTCATTTGTGGATTGACTGTATAATCCTTGTGCTGAAGCCCGGGAAAACTGCTGTTGATGCCCTTGGCAAGTTCTTAGCCTAAAAAAGCATGAAAAAGAGGACCAAGTAATTTCAATTCCATAAAATACATTAAATGCAGCACACAGGTATGTAAATGGGAAACTCCATAACTGTAATTTGCCCATTTAGAGCCTGATCTAAAGGCTATAAAAGTTAATTTGAAATATTTTCATTGATTTTAATGGCCTTTAGATCAGGCCCATATTATTCACTGCATATCATGTTTGTTTCAGTGAAATAGTGTATTTATGTAAACTGTGAATTACGCGGATTATAACACACACAGAGCCCCTGCTTACTGTGCAAGGGCAAAGCTTCTGGAATTATTTGCTTTAACAACACACATAAAATATATATTAAAAAAATCAAAATAAAGTCCCAAATACCGATTAGACTTTTTAAAAGCAAGATTAAAAAAAATGAGGAGGCCTTCTTTTCATTATATACTAATACAACCTAAATGTATTTTAAGCATCATGAAATCCAAATGGAATTTCTCACAATTCCTCATTTCCGACTGCAGCGGTGCAACAAAAAAAATTACATGTAAATGATTCAAAACCTCTTGAAGAAAGAGCTTTTTTTTTTCTAATTTGGGGAGAGAAAAAAAAAAGAAAAGGTTTCAACCCAAGCTCAGCAAGGGATAACAGCATTACAGTCTGTGCACGGAGAATTTAGTCCCTCATAATTCTAAATCCTTCTCAAACGCTTTATTGCTATAAGGTGGCTCATACCAGTCTCTACACAACAGGACTCCCATAGCATTAACCATGAGAGATAGGCTTCCAGAAAAGAAACTATAGCAAAGTAATTGTAAATCTCTAATGATGCATAAAAGCAAGCTGAATTGGTCCTGAATTCTCAGCATAAAAGAAATGAACCATCAGAAGAACCAATTCTGGTGGCAGTATAACACAGCCCAGTGTGGGAACTGTTTATGGGGTTTGCTGCAGTGGAAATATTCCTGCTAATATGCAAGTGATAGGAATTCATTAAAAATGCCCCAATGCTGCAAGATCTTGTGATGCCACGTGTGACATTAAAAACAACTCGTTAGCCAAAAAGAAAACCTCCTCTTTACCAGAACAGTTCCCTGTCTGTCTCAATCACTGCCACATTTCTGTACCATAAATTCAATGGGTTCTGCTGGGTTTTAAACCCACCTTGCAGGATTTCCAGGTTTTGTGCACCGGGGTGGGTTCAGCTGCACCAGGCTGGGCTTTGTTGGAACTGTGCCTACCAAGACGTCCCCAGAGATTGTGTGGACAGAGCAGACTGAAGCCTCATCCCCCTCCCCTGCTGTGCCCAAGAGGACGCCTGGGATGGGACTTCCAGTGATGGCCTTCAAGGGGACATGACAATAGACAGTCAGGACAGGGCTGTCCCTGCTGGTGTGCCAACAGAATCCCAAAACCTCCTGTTTCCTTAGACAGTTTAGCCAATTTCTGCTGGATAACAGCTGATAAAATATTTTAAGTTACACCATTTAATTAATTAATGATGCAATCCACAAACTCCATCAACGAACCAGGCTCATTCCAGAGCCCTCAATGCACGAACCTGGATCATCACCCACTAATCCAAGACAACCTGCTCTAGAAGCAGATCAGATGGGCAGTCTGAGAGAGCAGAAACCCCTCCCTCATGCCCAAACCAGAGGTCCCACACGTGTCCCCACACAGCCTCATCCAGCAGCTCGAGCGAGGCCACAAACACGATTTTTTGAGCTGAGAATCCGGTCGTACTTTGTGTCTAGGAGATCTCTGGCTCTTTTTCCACACTGCCAAGAGATGTTGCAGGGCATGCTGCTTTTCCAGCACCAGGGCATCTGTCCACTGAGAACTAGATTGACAAGGCTGAAATGGTTGGGTTTGTCTGCTTGATCATTTCACAACTCTTCGAGCCAGACATCTGAGAGCTCGGCTGCATCATTGCACCGTGTCAACACTGGTGGAGGCACAGATTTGAAATCTGCATACGTGGACAAAAAGGGGGTGGATCTGAAATTAATTAACATTTCCAGGCACTACCTAGAGAAATATTTACCCATAATAAGCATGCATCAAGGAATGTCACATTTACTGCGCGATTTTTAGTGAAGCTGCAGTTTTTGAGACTCGTATGTGGGACTCCAAGGTTTAGCAATAACTTCTCAATTTATAAAAGCATTTTAAAGAACTCTCGTACCAAAAAAAAAAAAAAAAAGAGAAAACATAACTGATTTAAAGTCAAATTAAAATGAAATGAAAAGCAAGTGGCACACTGGGGTTTCCTATGCTTGCAGTTGGTATCTCTCTGCACCACACAGTACATGTGAGTCATAAAACAACCCATAACTATGTATAGGTGCTACAGCCTTATCTATAATCCTCATGGAAATTATGGGAAGAAAAGGTAAACAATTTCACAAGGGATTAAAAAATAATAGTAAAAAATGCATTGGTCTCACTCTGTTTTGACTGTGGTTAATGAAACAAGGGGAGAAATGTAGTCTTTTGTTAAGTATCCTCCTCGTTCATACATATAAAAATAAAGGAATGGGGAAACTGAGGAAAGACAGATTAAAGAAATTACCTAATTCACACTGCTAAAAACTTCCTTCACCCTGGCTAGGTGCTGGCACTGTGACCATCTCTTGTTTCCCTGCGATTTAGGGCTCCTACCCTTTGACCAATTCATAGCTGCTAATTTTGGAAATAAAAGTCCAACCTACTGGACCTATTGCCCCAAGGATCTCACAGCAGGAAATGCTCTCCAAGGTGTTCCATCCGACAATTCTATATTCCAAGGTACCTCCATTTTTCCCAATCAAATCAGAACAACTCTAATTAAATATAAACAAGAAGCTAAAGTGAGATGAATGGTTTATAGGTGCTT
The DNA here is from genome assembly GCA_035041135.1 of Platyrinchus mystaceus. Lineage (NCBI taxonomy): Eukaryota > Metazoa > Chordata > Aves > Passeriformes > Tyrannidae > Platyrinchus > Platyrinchus mystaceus. The sequence goes on from JAWWLV010000158.1 coordinate 1,474,878, forward strand.
CATCCTTCCCTGCATTGATTAACAGATAAAGAATTCCCCCCTCCACCGACTCAGCTGACAAACCCCGCTGTAATTATTCCGTGTACATGATGATCTGGAAGCACAGTCACTCCAGCAGGGACACTCCAGCTCCCTCTACACATATTTTGTGCTGGTTGGCTGCACCCACCAGGTATTACATTCCATGAATCTTGTCTTCCTATTCAAAGTTTCTCAACATGGTTTTCCTTTGAAATCAAAACAGCAGTGGTCACCCTTGCATGGAATGCCATTATTTGTGAGCCAGGTTTGCAGTGTGGGCAGCGTCCCTGGACTCTGCTAATTCCTGGTGCCCAAAGAACTGCTCTATGAATTTTATTTTTCCTTTCATTTTCCCTGATGTTGTCACTCTGCTCTGTAAGTGAGCAGCAAATAAAATTTTCTTTCACATATGGATGAAATTTTGCTAAAACTGTGCTTTTGCCACCTCAAAATCAATGTCAGAGTTGCTGCAGAAGATGCCTGACCACCTGTAAAGCAGAGCACTACAAGAGGACACTGCAGGGGCTGCACCAGATATTTTCTGACCACCCTGGACCAGATAGAGCCACCCAGAGATGGGCTCCAACTTTTAGAGAATGCACTGATTGAACTTATTTTTAAGTTTACTCTTAGAATAATGCAGTTATTAAAGTATGAACCAGCAGCTGGCAAGAGAAGCATCTTAGTCTTATCCATTGATTACTCCACAGTTCAAGTTTTACAAGGGGCATCCAGCCCTTGAGATGGATATCCCTGTGCTGGAAAAACAGAAATCAATAAATCTATTCAGAAAAACAATTTCATTTTGCTTCTTAACCACAAATTGAGATACACACATTTCCCCCTCCCTGCTCTTCCCTGACTTAAATATATCCTGTGTTATGTAAGTAATTGTTTTGAACCCACTCTAGGACACAGTCAGAGACATGACTCCAATAACACATTATCAGTAAAACAAAGCAAAACAGTTTCATGTCCCTGCTGGGTTTGTATATACACTCTTAAATGAGCAGATTGTCTCGTTATCCACCCTGATCTGGTCATTGGATGCTCAGGCACAGCTGTCACAACAGGTGCCCAAGCGCCTCCCCCTTCATGGCACCATGTTTGCTCTCTCGAGTTTGTTGTCAAATTCCTCTGGAGGCTTTGCTCTTCCCTGTCCTGCTCTTCCCAGGTTCATAATTACTTCTGAAACCATCCAGGGCTGGCTGACTCTGCATGTGATAAACCTTCTTCTCAGGCACAAGTGCTTCTTTTCATAGGTTGATGTTCCTCATCCCATCACGTGACACCAGTTTATCCATCAGTTTTGGCCATGGGTTTCTTGCCTGGACCTTTCTCCATCTCGATGCCTCCTGTGACCATTTATACTGAATGAAATGCCCAACGCTGTGTTGCAGAAGATACTTTGGGACTATGCAGGGCTAGAGGCTGATTCCTCCGCTAGATCAGATCATCTCCTCCCATGCCAAGCGACAGCAGGAGTCTCCAGTGACTTGAGAATTTCCATGGGCTCTTGTCCAACATTATATTTAACGAGAAAATTCTTTGAAAAATAACTTTTGTGCCCAAAGATATCACCTCCTCACTTTTGTTTCTCTTTAACATCCTTCAGTGGTGGTTTGGGGTTGCCAAAATTGAGTGCAGAACTCTACCCTCCTGTTCCTCTCCTCTCACTGCAGATTTATACATCCTATTTTCCCACTGAGCTCAGCACACACTGGGGGTATTTTACTGCCCAAAATCCTGTGAGTTCTTCAATTATCAGCTCTGTTCCACTGTGCACTAACAAAGTTTATCTGATACTGCAGCATATCAAACATTTGTAGTTCTGTAACAAAGGTTTTTCTTAGCTGGAAGCAAATCCCCTCTGATGTTAAAGTACCTCCAAATAAAGAGACAATTTTATATGATTTTTTTCCCCTATTGTCTTCAAGGAATATATTGTAGATTGAGGGCAAAATATACACACTCCAACCTCTTCTATGTTTTTTAGACATCAGAATATAGGGCCTGATTTCCAAAGGGTTATAATCCATCAGTCTCACTGAATTCCAAAAGCTGCTGAGGGAGAAACTAGACAAAAAGCCAGCTGGGTAACCTGTATCAATGCCTTGAAGCACTGAAAAGACTGGACCAGTAAAAGCCAAAGATTTCTGTAATTTTCCTTCCATAAAATTACAAAGGAGCAAGGAAAACATCCAGCTTTTGATTCACAGAACAAATAGACTCAGTACACTACTAATACCATTTTTTTCTCCCTAAAACCCCATAGTTAGGAGTTAAAACATGTATTTCTATCTTAAGTTTCATCCATTTGGGATTGAAGTATATTTTCCCCCCCTAACTTAAAGCTTCCAGTGCTGCCTTCCCTGTCCTACAACACAGTCCAATGTCCCGACAGAAACAACATCTCCTTGAACTTGAGAACAAAGTATTACAGAAATCTTCAGTGCATTGCCACCGTTTTCATGCAATTTATTGCTGAAAACCAAAATCAGAGGCAGTGTCATGTGTTCATCCAGATTTCTCTGGGTCACCTACACTTTAAGTAGAGTTCATCCTCTTTGTTGTTACACTTTACAGCTTTTGGGGTAGGTTAATTATCACGGGGAGCTAAACTGACTTAAATTCTTGCTGCCTTAAAACTGAATTGATAATTTATCCTTCTCTTCCTTATTCTCCCACTTTTCCCATATTACTTTAAAATAAAGTAGTTTTTGCTGGTGCCTGTGCCTTGACCCCTCCCAGGGTGGGAATTGTCCCAGGCTGGTGTTTGATCAGTTGCCAAACCAAAATGGGAGCAGCTCATTTGCTCTACTGCGGTGAAAATATTCCTGAATTTGAGTACAGAGTGATCTTAGAGAAAACCTAAATCTACAACACATGCAAAGAAACTAAGAGAGGTGACAAGTGGTTTGGGGAGAACCAACCAGAACAGAAACCGAAGGTGCACAAAATCAGCAATGCAAAGGATGTCAAGGAGAGGAGCTTTGCCACAGCTTTTTTTTGTCTTTACTGCTTTTGGGGTTTTTTTTGTTACTGGTGGTGGTTTCTTGGGTTTTTATTTTCTTTATCTTGATCTAATCTCTGTATTTTATGGCTTTACTGAACCTACTTTCTCCAAAAATCATCGAGCGGGATAAAAGAAAACCTCCATTTCTGCCCACCCAGCATTGCTGAAGGTAACAGGGGTCAATCCCACCCATGGTTCAAAAAGCAGGAGTTTCAAACCCACTCTCAGTTTCAGCATTTCTGTAGCTATAAAACCTCCACGTTCCATATTATTAACTTTTTTCTATTCAAGCATCCCAAAAAGGTGGGTGTGTCAGCTGCCCAACCTGAAGTTCAAGACCTTTCTGGGTGAGGAGACATTTTAGAGCATAATAAGTACATAAAATCCTTATCAAAGCTTGGGGGAAGGTTGGAATGACCAGTGGTTATCAGTCAATAATTGTTAGAGTAACTGATGGACAAGGGGTAACCCTTCCCATGCAATTCTGCTTGTGGGAATGAGAAAAGCAGCTGGAAGGAATTCATAACCAGAACCTTGCAGAGCTCAGAGAAATGTGATGTATAAACACATTATGATTTCCTGTGGATATTGATGAGAAATGAACTGGATTTGGCGTGTCTGGGAAATATCTCCACACATTTTAAGCCATCCCAGCTCCCTGGGGCTCAAGGTAAAAACCTCTCCTGTAACTTCGGAGAACTTGGGGAAAAGAAAGCACTAAATATCTGGCTGGCTAGAAATCCAGAGGTTGAACATTCCTCTCGCACATTTTTCATTTAATTAGTATTTCCTGTGGGTTTTCAGTATAATGAGTCATTGATTATTGCAAGGAGTGCTTTGTAGGGTAAATTAATTCATTTAAGAGAAACAGTAAGAAGTGTTAAGTAGCCAGATAAATAAATAAAAGGCAAAGTGTGTTGGTTGCAAGTCAGGCCCAGGGGAGCCCCATTTCTATAAATCAGCTCCTCAGTGAGCACACCAATACCTGCCCACCTCTTTTCTCCTCTTTACCTGTACCTACCCCTTCTATGAAATATGAAAAATCCCTGTAGATAAAGCAAATATAACCAAAACTCAGTTCCTCTGTTGAAAATTACATTCACTGAGACAAGGTGATAGTTGATTATGTGAGAAAATATATGCAAAAAAATGGATTTTCCATTTAGACAAAACTTCTACTTGGTGCATGTCCATTTAGACTAATAAACAGCCTTTTTAAAAAGAAAACAAAGAAGGAAGAGTAAAATAACTACATTTATGGTTAAAAAGAAAAGAACTTGATGTTTGGGGGAGCTGGTTGTACCTGTGAAATTATTCTTAAAATATGGGCATGGGACAAGATTAAAGATATTTAAGGATATAATACCTGGCTTTTCACAGTGTTTCCAAAAAGATTAAATTCTCATGAAAAAGTAATTGAAACAAGAAACATGTTCAGTGCAAACAAAGATGGAAAAGGAGTCACCTTCCTCCTTAGGGCAGCTCTGATTCTTCTTTAGCTGATGTTACATCAGCTATTTATCAGTATATTTATGCAGGATGTGGTTTATCCAACCAGTCAGCAAAGAGTAAATGTGCAGCTCAATTTTGAGAATTACACACAGGGCAAAACTACACTAAAAGAAAAAACATAATCCCTCCTGACCTTACCCTGAGACCAGCCCCACTGCCAACCAACTGGGATCACAAAGGATTTTGCACTACAATATGTTAGAGGTAGTGGAGTTATAGTTCATGGATATCCCAAACTCCCTGCAGTGTTAAACTATATAAATCCTGAGTAAATGTTGCCTCACATTTGGACTGAACACGGAGCTGCAGCATCCATGCCTGTCTTGATGGGTTTTAAATGCTGAGAGGGTTCCCATCGTGCTGTGAAGTCTCATTTTGTCTCTGCAAGACTGGCCTTTTAGCCTTGGAAACTGAATTTTGGATGGCCCAAAAAATGCCATGAACATCCAAGCACACAAAGGTAACAACCCCCTCAGTTTCCAAATATTTCTTCAATTCAAACCACAAAGAAAGAGGAAAAAAGTACCTTTATAGAGGAAATTATTCATAGAGAACACGCTCAAAGCAGGAGGAAATGCTAAATTCAAGACATAAATTAGTCATTTATAATAGGTACTCAGATCTAGCCTGAGATGTGCTATTAATTCATTTTAAGCTGCAAAACTCTGGGGACAAAAGCCACATTTTCCATGTTGGGACTTGCACAGTCAGATTTAAAGCCCATTAATGGTGCTCACCAAGCACCAGCACTGTGAGGTGGCCTCACTGAGCCACGTCTGAGCCTGGACAGAGCACATTCCATCCTATCTGAGGTCCTGCTTCCAGTAAGGAGCGGTTATCAGGCCACATAAAAGCTGAATTAAAAGCTCAATTTAAAATAGGGTGTGTAAAAAGTAGCAAAGGAGTCCTTTCCCTGTCTGGAGATCCCTGTTTTCCCAAGAGATGGATTCTAAGGAGCCATTGTGTATTATTTTCTGCTGGTCAATGACCCAGTTCCCGAGCTGTCTGCAGTGGGACACAGCCTGGGGACAGATCTGCAGTGGAGTAACTCAGCCCTGCTCGCCGTGCCCAAGAACATCTCCCCAGGAACATCTCCCAGGGACCACAAGGAGCTCAGGAAGTTTCATTTCTTGGCATGAAAATAATAAAAAAAAAATGACAAGAAACCTGCCTTTCCAACACCAGCAAACAGGTGAGTAGGAACAGATTTACAAACTTTGGGGTCATTTCAATGACACCAATTTGATCGTTTGACAACACAAAGCTGGGGGGGTGTCTCTGAGGAGAATGTAGAATGTAGAGGTGGGAAGGCACTGGAACAAGTTGCCCAGAGGAGTTGTGGATGCCCTATCCTTGGAAGTGTTGCTTGGAGCAACTTTGTCTAGTGGAAGGTGTCCCTGCCCATGGTAGGGGGTGGAAAAAGATGATTTTTAAGGTCCTTTCCAGCACAAACCATCCTTGGACTGGTTACAGGATGAAATGGAAATGACAATTAGAAGATGAAGTTGAAATGGTTGTTTACACTGTGCTTTTTTTTCCTGATCTATTTGATTATTAAAATTAATCCTAGAACCATAGAATGGTTTGGGTCTGAAGGGACCTTAAAGATCATCTGATATCAGTATTCTGTGAGAATATTCACAAAAAGAGCTGAGTTCTGCCCTATTATTATCCTGGTAAAATATTTTTTTTATTTTCCTAAAGCTACATATGTTGATCCTTGCAATGCCTTACAAATAATGCATTTATCCATCATTTAAATCATACATTATAATTTATAGGTTAGTTATTTTATTTTGGTGTCAATCAAAATGGGAAGCTGTATGAAAGAGCTCAGATTAGGAGAAAGATTTTTCATGGTAAGCTTTAATAAACTCATGATGACATTATAAGAGCTATCACAGAAAAACCTGCCATCTAATAATAAGCTTGTTCCTGTTTATTTAAATGTTCCACCTTGTACATGTTTGTAAGAAGTTAATCATTACAGCAGAGTTAAACCTGCATAAATAGGTGAGTGTGCTCTGGCTCAAACCTGTAGCACTGAACTCTGCCTAACCTGTGAGGAGTGGGTTTGAGATTTCAGCCCTTTTTATGGCAGAATCCAACATCCTTCTGCAGATGTGTGTGACGTTTTGCCCAAACAACTCCTGTGTGAGGCAGGTGGAGATGACCACCCAAGCCCTGTCCTCGCACAGCCCTGCCCAACCTGACCTGGAATGTTCCCAGGGATGGGCCATCCAACAGCTCTCTGGGCAGCCTGTTCTGGTGTTTTACCACCCTCACTGTAAAGTAATTTCCTTTGAGTCTGTCTTGCCCTTACCCCACCAGGCTGGAAGCACCAATGGCTTCCAGGAGTCCCTGGAACACCCCCATGAGATGGTGGAGGTCCTGCAAAGCAGCCACCTCCTCTCTTGCATTCCACAAACTAAAATACATTCAAAATGTATTCATCAAAGCCACTCCTGAGGAAACAACTCTCCCAACAGAATAAACCCCAAAACATAGCCATGTTCTCTGATCCCAGGGGAGCACAGTCATCCTGGCTGCTCCTCTTGCAGGTGCCAGGACAAAGCATGAGCCATCGACTCCTGGAGGTTGCACAGACAAAACAACCACCCTCTGCCTGCTGTCTGTGCCACGGTGGTTAAACACTGACACTCCTTCCTGCCTCCCAAGCACATGGCAGAGCTCTGGAGCTGTTGATAAATGAGATTTCAGGATGGGCTGTGTTAGATCCCAGATATTTGCCGTGTCCTGCTGTGCCCCAGCCAACCATGGCCATATGGACCAGTGGGAACACCACTGGCTACATGTGCTGGTGGCCCTCGGGTCAGACGTGGCAGCAGCACTGCCCAGCCTCCCTCCACATGCACAGAGCCACCCCCATAAATCACACACTGCAACATGTCTCCAACAGCCTGGAATCCATCCAGCTGGACCACGGGCAAGGATCATCCACCTCTTGGCACTGTGGTGGAGGACAATGGCAGCATGAGATGCCAAATGCTCTCTATGGGAAAGGGATGTTCCCTGTGGAAATGAGAATGTTCCCTGGAGCAGTGCAGGGCACCAGCCCAAATCACCTCAAGACCTAAACAAGCCCTGGTCTTTCCACCACCCTGTGGAGAAATGAGTCCACCTCAACTGGCATCAGCATTTCTGCAGAGAGGTGGAAAGCAGAATTTCCTCTTTCAAAGAAGAAACCCCCTCTCACACCCACTTCTTCCAGCATTTTTTCCCTGTCCAGAGCAAACTGGTGTTGGTTTCCTGCAGAAAGGAGCAGGTCAGCCTGTCTGATTCAGAAAAATCATTTGCCTCCTTCCCCTCAGATGGCAAACCCTTCAGTTTCTGCCACCACTAAACATACAAATAAATCTAGATATGATCTGCTAACATATTCAAAAGGATGTTTGGCCAGAATATCTTTTTTTTTTAACTTCAAACATCAATTTCATTCCATAATGAATACATATTTCATCTCATAACATTTCATTTTTCATACATTTAGCAAAATTGCTTGACTGATACTATTTTCCCCCCAAACAGCTTTATTCCTACACTAAAAACATGCAAATCAAAGCCTTGCACTCTTATATAATCTGCAGAATTCCCTACTGTTGGTTCAATCGCTAAATTATAAAATATTCATAATAACTGTATTTTTTTTTTACAATATTCATTTGGTATCTTGGCTGTTTTATGAAAATCACATGAAGATACAAAGACAGGGTTTTACAGGCCCCTATATTTCCATTTTTCCTTGCTCCCCTCTCCAGAGGGGACCCTCCCCAGCACCCACCACGTGCTCCACACGCCGAGAGCCTTATCGGAGACGCCGAGGCACATCCAGCCTCGCTTCCTAAGCTTAATGCCCTTTGCAATTCTTGTCTGAGCAGTTGTTAGCCGAAGACGAGGCGACTTATTTCTATTCATTCCCTGCATAATCCACCTCATGAATTCACACCTCACCTACCGCACATTCAAGGACCCAGAAACACACAATATTTCCTACTGTGTGTTTTAAACCCACATCCTCCCGGAGACACGATAAGAGCTTAATAGCTTTGACACCGCTCTGTTTTCATATTCATGCATAAGTTATGGATACAGCAACAGATCAGCACTTCTTTGTGCTTGGCAGTGGCTCTGCTTCGCTGCCTTAAACTGTCTGAGTCAAGGCCACGTTTTAATGCCATAGACGCCCCATTCAATACCAGTATGACCACATTTTAAAAGCCACCCTGTACCACTTCATTGCCGCAGATGTCCTTTACATCTGGCAAAGGGCCGTTTCTCTGCATGTCAACAGTAATTCAGTTTAACAGCTGTCTCTTTTGACAAGCTTAGTGTCAGACTCTAAAATGACAGGGTGACAGTTTTCCTTTTCTTTAACAGAACGTAGCACAAATTAACTGTTTGAGTGCGGGATAACCCGGCGCCTCCCGAAGGCGGTTTTCAGAGTCAGTGGAACAGGATTAGGAATCGTTGGTATTAACAACCGGAAAGGAAAACCTGTAGGGCCTAACACTGCCCTGGAACTGAGATTTTTACCTGAAATCTGGGTTTCAGCACCCAGAAAACCTTAAACCGAGTTGAAGTCGATGTCGGAGGCAAACGTTGGGAATTTGCGAACTGAAATAGGAAGTGATTTTCCTGAATTGCATAAAGACACAGGAGAAATTTTAATAAAGTTACAGAATTACAGAATATGTTGAGTTGGAAGGGATCCACAAGGATCATCGAGTCCAACCCCACAGGACCATTCCCAAGAGTCACACCATGTGCCCGAGAGCATCAGTGCTGGTTAGCGCAGCAACTAAAGGTACCCTGAGTCTCACCTTTCCAACATCACCCAGTACACAAAGCTTTTCCACAAATTTCAGGCACACAAAAGCACCTTGGCATAATTTCTGTAGGACAACTGTGCCTGAGATAATACTGTACCATCCTAATGATTGAAACCTTTAGTACACAAACCAGCTCATGGACAGGAACAAAGTGCCACCGTGATTTATGAACCACAGTAAATGCTGCAAAGACATTGCTTTAATCTGGTGCTCACATAAAAATTAATTTAAAAATATAAACATAACACTACGTGTATTTAAGCCACCTGCTGATATAAGCTGTACACTAAGTCACCTCCTTGTGTCCATGTTCTACCAGGGCTAAGCAGTAGCTAAGGTTGCCTCCCTGATTCAGTTCTTGGCCAACCTCAAAGTAAGTGGACTTTAATCCAGTTCACATAATTTATATTATTTTAAAGAATTTTGAAAGCCTGTCTGTTGTTTGTTCCTGGGTAAGCAGATACAGCTAAAGTACTACAAAAAAAAAAAAAAAAGAGGTTGAAAGGAGAGTACAGACAATTTAAATACCTTCAGTAATTGCTTTTGTTTGCTTAGTTATACATTGTCAGAAGGATGAACTTTCCACAGAAAACACTGGCACAGGTTGCCCAGAGAGGTGGTAGATGTCCAATCCCTGGAGACATTCAAGGTCAGATTGGATGAGTCTCTGAGCAACCTGATCTAGTGCAAGGTGTTCCTGCTCCTGGCAGGGGGTTGGACCAGATGGCCTTTAGAGGTCCTTTCCAGCCCAAACCATTGTGTGACAAATATTTGTCTGTGCTGCCCCTCACTGTAACATCTGGGCACCTCATGACTTTTGGAAAGGCACACACTCAAATGCCTGTGAGTCTCTTTGACAGCCACACTCATCTGGAGCAGCTGAAAACGGAGACTTCTCATTTCTCAGTCTCAAAATACAGCCAAGCTCTTTCTCTTTTATTCAGCCTTTTTACCACAGAATTGGTCACGTCCTCATAATCATTCCCTGTGACGTGGGGGAGGCCCTGGTACAGGTTGCCCAGAGAAGCTGTGGCTGCCCCATCCCTGGAAGTGTCCAAGGCCAGGTTGGATG
>JAWWLV010000158.1:1485448-1520587 GCA_035041135.1 Platyrinchus mystaceus
TTGCCCAGAGAAGCTGTGGCTGCCCCATCCCTGGAAGTGTCCAAGGCCAGGTTGGATGGGGCTTTGAGCAACCTGGGATAGTGGAAGGTGTCCCTGCCCATGGCAGGGCGTGGGACTGGATGCGCTTTAAGGTGCCTTCCAACCCAAACCATTCCATGATTCTAAGCAGTCACTTATTCTCCACCACATCTCTGATACAGCAAAACTTGTGTGTCCCTGTGCTGCAGGAGCTGGGACAGAGATGCTGAAGGTGCCACCTCCCTCCTGACTCCGTTCTTAACCACACACCCCATCTGTTCATTTCCATATCCCAGGAATTCGTACTTCCATAGCCAGAGGTGAGTCTCTGCAAAGGGAACATATCACTGGTGTTTTATTAATATCTCATGAAGCTCAGTTCAGCAGCAAACACATTTTCAGCACAACACCAGCCCCATGGGAGCGTTCAGGTCCCTGGGTTTGGAGGGGTAGGTCGCTATTATTGCACTTATAGCTCTGCTCCACAAAACACAAAGAATAGTTTAAAATATTTAACCATCATAAAATCTATCGCAAGCCTGGAACACCAATAATTCTATAAAGTTAAGCTGAACAGAGTACTATTCAGCTGTAAATTTTATGGCTACCCTCTCCACCTCTTATGAAGTGTGAAAAGAGGCTTCATATCTGTCAGTCTTTGCTCAGAAATGACTTTCGCTGATTACTTAAACTTTCGTTAAATAAGCTTTGCACAAGCTGTAAAAACAGAACACAGTAGGGAAAAAATTGGCTCTCTTTTAAAAGTGCTGTAAAGTCTCTTTTTGAATGAGTAATTAGAAATGTGTAAACTCTTTTATGGATATGTGAGAAGCACACACAAAAAATTCGACATTCCATGCAAGTATTTCTGTGTGCTATCAAATTTCATTGTATTTCACAGAGACCCAAACTATACAGGCCTAAAATACACATACATTAGTGGACATGGGTTATTTGCCAAGAAGGAATTTACATACAGTACAAGTAAAACATCCTAATTTAAATCTGCGACAATGGATACTCACATTCTTAAAGAGAAATCAGAGCTGTTTGTCTTTCCACTCATATTTATACAGATTGCAAAGCTGTTGACAGAGCACGATCTGAGCTGGGCCTTTCTAACTGCTTATTGTTGTTTTCACTGCCATTGTCAGATATCTTTTCTGTATCAGTCACTGAGCTTAGATGAAGAGGTTCTGATATCCCAAAGCCATACAGGAACACAAAGCCCAGGTGGTCGGGCAGGGAGTGGGCAGTGAGGGATCCCGAGTCCCTCATTTGCTTGAAAACTCCCCAAACCCCTTAGTTAAATCATCACACTTTTCCATCTTCATTTCAAACACACACCCAAACTGTCCATCCCCAAACCACGCTCTGCAGATGCTCTGCAACCCCCTCACACCTTCATTTTTCGGGTTCCTCTCCCTCCCCTTAAAAGTCCCACTATTTGCGCTGAAAACTTGCTTTGACTTGGAGCCTCACGATGAGCTCCACGGCAGGAGGGGAGAGCATCTCATCTCGAAAGAAGCAAAAGCAAGCTGGAGATGAGGGGAGATGGTGGTACCCTGTGTGATTTCCCACCTCCCTGGGAGAGGGGACAGGGCATCTGGGGGACACGGGGCTGGGAAGTGTCCCCCCTCCAAACTGGTAGGATGTTTGCTGGCAGAGCCGGGGGATGTCCTGCTGTGCACACGTACTGTGAACTATAAATAGTAATGTCTTCCATGCTCCTCTCCACGGAAAAAATCCACAGGAGGGGAAATAGTCTCAAATCTGTGTCGTTTTCCAGGCAAACGGAGCCAGGCTCATTCCCTCCTCGGCAGGGAAGCCGTAGGTAGGGGGTAGTCACCCCCAACCCTGTGGAGTCAGGAAAAAGCAGGTCCCAGCTGATGATTCTGGGGGGAACAGCTGCCCCACCATCCACTCCCCAGACCTCTAGTCCCAGCATGTCCCGTAGCCCTTTGCCTTCCCCCTCCGCGAGCAAACTCTGCTCCTCTCTGAGGAAGATGATGGTCACTGAGAAAGGCTCAGGGGGTGACATGAGCAGGTGGCACTAACTGCTCCCCAAAGCACTGTGGTGATCACCGTGAAAGGTTTAGGTGATGACACTGATGGTCACTGTGAAAGGTTTAGGGGGTGACATAAGCAGGTGGCATTTAATGCTTCCCAAAGCATCCCAGCCAGATGCTGCTCCCCCCCCAAATCCCACAGATTTCCAGCATGGAAATGCCGCTGAGGACTCCCAAGAAGAGCAAAGAGCACCTCAGCGTGCTCTCCCTTAAAAGATATTAGCAAAATATCTTCACAGTGAACTTATTACTGCTATTATTATTATTATTATTTTAATCACCCAGAGAGTGATTGAGAGCCCACCTGCAAAGTGCAATAATCCTGTGGAGAGCAGAGATGCCACCTCTCCTGCTCCCCAGCACACTGCTCTGAGCCAGCTCTCTGGCACGGCATTCCCAGGCACAATTTGGTGCCAAGTCTGTGACAAAACCGACCACGGTGCGAATGTTTCCGAGGAGAGGAACAAAAGTATGAGAAAGGAAAAGGCCTCACACATCTTTAGTGTGGAGAATGTACTTAGTGCTCCCAGAATCTATTAGATGGGGTGATCCAGGCAATTTATTGTTTTGTCAATACCTTTTATTTTGATTTAATAACTTACAAACCCTCCGGTCTATCTGTAGTGCAGCCTCAACTTTCTTTACACAACCCCACTTAACTCCCAAACACTTTCACTTTCAGGTCAAATCTCTGTCATATTGATAAATGGGTCTATTTAAATTTTTATCACCCAAGAATTCTCTCTGGTGTCTTTTTCACTATCAGATTTCACGCCCAAAATAACAGGATACTTATTATTTTTTGTTATCCACCACACACACGAAAGGAGTGGCTGCAGAAAGCATAGATGTGGGGAAACATCTGTAATTTGTCTCATTCCTGCAGACATTTTGTACAGAGGGAGGTACAGTATTTTCAAAAATAATGTGTGAAAATAAGGGGGGGGAAAGCCCAGTATGGGACATATCCACTAACTGCAGTCTGCCCTGTGCTAACAAATAAACAGCTCCAAGTATTTTACCTTCCTGAGTCATTACTGGGCATGATATACAGGCCCTGAGCAGTTTAATCTGATTTGGCTCACTGTTGCTTCATTAAGCAAAATAAGAAAAAACTGCTGCAAAGTCAACAAATTTTTAGGTCTTATTATTATTATTATAAATAATCACCTGGTTTTCCTGGCAATAATCAGGATCAAAAAAAAATATAATCCTTATAGCCCTAAGTAGGCTGTGGATATGTTTAACCTCTCCTTTAAATGGTCTTAAATGCTGAAATGCTGTGGCTACTGTAAAGATAGTAAAAACAGATACTGCAGGAACAGAGCGGTGTTTAACGACAAGTTACAAAGAGTTCCACTGAAAGAAAAGCAAGAGCAAAAAGGTTAAATAAACAGAAACCCCAGTGCCTCCCATCTTTCTCACATTAACTCTCTATAAAGGAAAATTTCCGCTCTCCGTGATTTGATTTCCCCGATCTGTGCATTAAATATTTACTTCTAACTATAAACTTATAGGAGATGCAAACAAAAACTAATTTGCATTATTAGTGGTGCAAGAAATGTGATGCTTAGTCCCCTATGATTCGTAATAAAGGAGGAAATGTTAGAGATTTACTTTCTTTTTTCATTTTAAAAGGCAAGTTAAAACGATAAAACTTATTTAATTAACAGAGAGTCTATTTATGAATAAGTTGTTTCTGCCAGCAAGAATGTTTAAAAAAAAAAAAAACCTGTCTAAAATGAGACTGAGACTACAAAGAGTCCATTTTCAGCTTGGGAGTCTCAAGGGAAAAATCAAAGGGTTTCTTTCTTTCAACAGTTTGGGTGAGATGATATTTTGAGATGTTGACAGCTGCCAAACTGCAGCACCAGTGAAGAACTACCAAACTGAAATATTTTTTATCTTTTTGAATTTTCCTCAGTATTCAGCTCAACTTCCTTTCACAGCTCACAACTGAAATTTCTACTTGGTTAAAAGGGGTTTTTTCCTCCTCCTCCTTCAATGCTCATGTTGACTGCTCACGGACTCTCTCTCTCCTAAAATGAACCATAAATAATAGAAAACCATTATTACTACTTTTAGTAGTGTTTCCATTACAGTAATGCATTAATTGGAATCCTTTTCTTCCTTATGTGCCCAGTGTGGAATCAAATTTCAGTAGTTCATAATCTTAATCATTTCTATCACACCGAACCTTCTCACTCTGTTTGCTTACAAGATACTAATAAAACAGAATTAACAGTCTTTAATAAACAAAGCAGAACTAAAAATCAACATTTAAAAATTGTTTTCTACTTTTCTGACAGATGCTGTTTATTAAGATTCTAAACAAGCCAGCCTTTAGTTAATATAATAATAATTAGAGTAACAATAATTAATAGCAATAACAATAAACAATGCTTTACAGACAACTCCTACCAGTCTTCATTTGCCATTTTCTTGGTAATTCCTGTTTCCACTGCTAAAGTCACCCCTCCTTTTCTTAACCCTTCTTCTCTGTTGGTCCCTTGACCTGCCTTGTGGTGGTTTCTCCTCTGCTTCAGGCATCTGCCCATGTTTCCTCTTAGAGCCTCTTCCCTCTCAGGCAATCAGTCTGTGCTTTTTTGTCTTCATCACATGCTCATTAAGCAAACCAAAGTTGAACAAACCCTTTCCTCTTATTATTCAGGCTCTCAGCCTCAGCAACAGCATTTCTTTGGCTTCCTTGCCTGCTACTGCCTCCCCCCCAACCTCCCCTCTCGCTGTCACATCTGTGTCTTGAAGAAGACACCTCTTTAATCTTCCTCCAAGCCATCATTTCTTTCTAAACTTGTCCTCTAAGGTCTGTCCCAGGTGTCCCTCTGTCCTGTCCCCTGCTTCCCCCAAGGAATAGAGACCATTCCTTGATGGATCTCTGGTGGCTCCCATCTCACTTGGGCTTGCTCTCACCAAAACCAGCTCAAGCAACACCAGACTAAGCAAGTCAGGAGGCACTTCCTTATAAGACAAAACTCCCCAACTTTATGCTTAATTAAAAAATAATTCAAGAACAGAGGTTCAAATATTGGTTGCGGCAGACACTGAATATCTTTGAAAACAGAAGTTTTTTATGAATTGTCGTGAGAGCTTAATGTCCTGCAAAGGCAGTTGTAAAAGAGAAAATAATATCCCCTGCTGTACTCACAGACCTCTTCCAACCAGCGACCCAAGGACTAATTCACAGTTACATGATGAATTAGAATGGATCTGTATCATATTTTTTAAGTTTGTTAGTGCAGGAGGCAGCACATAACTGTTTTGGTAGACTTCCTGTCAACACTGAAAGAAAAATATTCTCCTCTTTCAAGGAGACATTTCCACACCATTATGCTCCTCAACTAAGACACAATGCACAAAGTCTTCCTTAACTCTGAAAACAAGACAGATATATTTACAAAGATTACTAATTCAGTGCTTTCAGAATTAGTAAAATGATGCAGAAGCACTGCCATGGCCAGCACAGGGCAGAGCAGGGCCATCAGGTCCCAACACTCAACATCAATGGGACTCAAGGAAGACTTGTGTCACCTCCCGTTAAACCCCTGCCCTAAGTCTGGACACCTGCATTTGAAAACAATATCTGTCACTCCCACAAACCAGGTATTGGTATTTTTCTTTTCTGTTCGAACCTGAATAAAAACCCAACCAACCAACCAAACTGAATCCCCGGGTGTCTGACATCAAAGCCTGGGAGAAGGGAACTCCTGGGATGGTGTTCTGGCATTAACACAGCAGTAGAAAGGAAGAGCAGATGGGCAGTGGGGAAGCAAATCCTGCTGAAATATGATTAAGTGACACTAAAGATAAGGAAAACCATGAAAACTAAAGGGCAGGTAAGGAGATTTTAGGTGGAATATGAAAGGGGATTTGTGGCATGCGTCATTCTTCCTTTAAGTGTTTATTAAACACAGAATTTTTTGCCTCTCAATTATAGTTACAGATCATTTTGTTTCTGTCCAAAGATCAGTGAAAGCTAAAGGTGTTTGGCACTTTTGTATCTACTATATGTTTACGTTTTAATCTCACTTACAAAGCACATTTCCAACCAAAGAGGAAAATGGGAGGCATAAAGGGAAGAACATGCCATAAATATCTCTGGCATTCCGAGAAAATAAGCTCAGGATTTCATTGCAACCACACTCCAAATCAAGATTAATCCATCACTATTTATGACCAGGCAAGCCTGGCTTCTGATCATCTTATTTCTTCCCTGTTGTTTGCCAAAGTAGAAAGCCTTCTGTAAGTATTATGGGATTGAGAAACCTTAATTTTATATCCTTTTAAGTTATTTGTGCTTATGCAATCGTTGCATATTTCAATAAATTACTAATTGTGGGCAAATCCTCATTCTTAGCACTAACAGAAATAGTCTTTATTCTCACATCTCTGCACATGCCCACATCCACCAAACCCAGCCCCCACTGTGCCAGGTTCCCTTGAAGCTCCTTTACAGACCTAAGCTGGAATATCCAGCCCTCCTGCTTCCCAGTGGGACAACCTGCTCCAGAGGTGGCCTTTCATGAGGCGGTGGTGGTGTTTCAGCTCAGCATTTCAGTATCTTTTGTGCCTCCCAGAGAAGAAGATTTAATTGAGTCTTTAAATTCAACAGGCTCCCTGGTGAAGGGGGAAGGAGCAAGCCAGGGATGGATGAAGAGAGACAGGAAGTGCCTTGTGCCTCTTTTTTGGCCAATCCTATGTATTTTACTGTATTTTTCCACATAAATCCAATGGACTTCTCAAACCCCTCTGAGATGTGCTGTTCCCTCTGCTCCAGCACAAACCTGGGATGAAGAGGGAGAGGGCAAGGCAGGTGTGCACAGACCCAGCACTCCAGAGGAGCCCTTCATACCAACCCTGCCAAACTGACATTGCTCCGAGATAAATACGCATCATTCTCTGCATATGAAACCTGCATTTATTTTTACTTTGCACTGGAAATCCTGGCTCATGCCTGTGGCTGGGACTGGGCACGTGTGGTGTGTGCTCATCTAGTATTGCTTGTGGCCAGTTAGAAAAATCATATAATCCACCGCAGGTTTAAAACATAATTTAAACCTGCCAAGTCTCATAACTTCCAAGAAGGCAAATTCACCCTAAAGAGAATGGTTTCCACTTACTAGGGTTTATATGCAGATCTCTGGCACATGGGCTTGCCACCAAAGAAGCCTTTTATGCAAGCACATAATCAACGGAGGCCTTCCCTTTCACTGCGGCTGGATTTAATGTGATAATGAATATTCCAGTGTCAGCTCTGGGTAAACGGATGGGGTTTCACCTCAGATTCCCTCCTTTGAATCTCTCACACAGGCACACACTTGCTGAGTGGTAAATAATTCAGCAGCACCAGCAAAAGGACACCTGAGCTGTGTTCCCCAGGCGGGCGGATCTGCCTCGCTCGTGTTCTGCCCCGTGTCCCTGCTCTTGTAAACACCATCCCTGGAAAGGCTTTATTACCTATTTATATCTGTGCCTTGCAGAGGAGAACACGTGGAAAAAAATGCATGGCTTCAGCAGGCTGCCTGCGAAAACACCTCCCTTGGGTCATGGTCACCATGAAGGTCCAAGGTCCGGCACACAGGGAAGTTTGGTGGGGTGTCCCAGACTGATCCCAGAGCCAGGAAGAACGCACGTTCCCTAATTAGCAGTATTTATTTGTATTATAAAATTTGCAGAACTACAGCTGGCATTTCACATTCATTTGAGAGCCTCTCTGAAGTTTGCAAACATTCCCCTACCCGTTTGAGGTGAATTTTTTCCTGCTCGTTTTACAGCCGTGGAACACGAATTAATGCTGCTGTGAAAGCCTTCTCTGCCAGATTCCCCTGCCCATGTCCCCACATTTAACCCTCATTACCCCACCAGGGCTGCCTGGGGGAGCAGCTTTCCAACACAATTGTTGGGGATCTGCTATTTCTTTAGGCTTTTCACCCATTTTCCAGTCATTGGCTGATGTTTTTCCTCTCTTTTTTTGCCCGTTTCAAGTTTCCACTCCGACACCAAACGCTTTCCCCTTTTCCTATCGCTGGTAACATGAGGCAGATCAAACAGACACAAAAGTGTTTTCTCAAAAAATAATCATTAAGCAGATCATGGAGTTTAGTTCCAGTGACAGCTGAATATTTGTTTCATTAATAAGTCATTTGCAATTAATTCCTGGAGTCATTTCTAAAAGAACATTGTGATGTTTCCATGGTTTTAAAGTGGCAAGACACGAGTCATTCTTTGACAAAATTTCTGTACAAAGTGCTCATAGGCATGCACTGGAAAAATCCAGCCTCCAAGGAGGAGTGTCCCTGTGAGGTGGGAACATGGCTCCCATTAGTGGGAAGGCACCTCCACACAATATGCAAATAACTGCAGCATTTAAGGGTTGAATTTTAGGTGCACTGGTGCTTGTGCTGCTCCATTCAAATTATTTGTATGGAAATTACTACATTAAGGGTTTTTTTTTTCCATTTAAGGCTCATAAACAACCCTCCTCTATGCTGGAAAAATAACAAAATCTCCAATACAAACAGTTCAATTTATCTCTTTTCAGTCAAAGAGCTGGACGAATAAATGATTGCTATCCTGCCGTCTCTAAGCAAAGATGCTCCAGCTCACAAAGGTTCCTGAGGCTCTAAAAATCACACCAGGAATTAAGGGCCATCACTCCACTGGCTGAGCGCTTTTCCCTGGAGATCCAAGAGGTTCCATCCTCAAGCCTCCCAAGGTAACCTTCTGCTTGGGATGCAATAGGCACCATTTGCCCTGGTGTTTTATTAAGAATTAAATAACAATTTACCACCTTTCACAATGTTCTTTCCAACCTTACACACTGGCATAATTTGGGAATAACCAACACAGGAAAGTGAATCTAACCCTGGGCACCATTTCCACTTGAAGTCCCAATTCCTGATACGTGGCCAGCAAAGATTAAGGACATTTCTAAGCTATAGAAACAATTCCAATTGTTGCCATATCACCTTCTCAATAACCTTCCCCCAAAAATTACAGGTTCAAGAGTTGCCTGTAATCATTAACTGCCTGGAGGAGAATCACATCACCAAAGCAACAAACCTCTAATCAAGGGAGTGGGAGCAGAGCAGAAGAGCAAAATAACTCTTTAACAAGCAAGTTGCAAGAGGGTGTTTTTCTTTTTCTTTTGAATCAAAATCATATTTCGCACAAAATTAAAACACTGGAAAAGGTGAACATCATAAATTTCTGCCTACTTGGGAATGTAATTTGCTGGAATTACACTTTTAGAGGGAAGTGCTTACAGGTTTTCATATTTAGCAGCAAGAGGAGTAATTATATTAATGAACTGACACAGCTCTGAAGTGACACAACAGAGAGCTAGTAAAAAAAAATTGCCAAATGTTTAGTTTTCAATTTAAAATGAAGACAAAATATGTTTTAAAACTTAAAAATGCCCAATTTCACACTATTCTAATAGAGATGAATAGATAGTTAAATTGAGGTCTGGAAACCGAAGTTCTAGACCTGCTTATAAAAATCTTCAAGTGGAAAGGTTTTCAATTTATCAGAAAAATCAGGTTAAAAATAGTCTTTTAAATATGAAAGCAATATCATAACTTATGAGCTAAAAATAAATAGAAATAAAAATAAAATAAAAATAAAAAATAAAGTTGGGTAGGAGAATCTATAAATTATCTTGTAAGAAAAAAATAGAAATAATCACCTATTTTGCACCTTCCATCAATACACTGTGAGTTACACAACTATTTCCATGAGACGATGGGACTTGAATGCAATTTGCAACCTATTGGTTTGATCCAGTTTCCACTGAAGTAAATGAAAAGATTACCATTAAATTCAGTGAAAGCTGGATTAGACTCTGTTCACATTCACAGTGGGGAAAAAAAAAACCCACCAAAAAACCTTAATGATTATTTATGCCAGAAATTCCAGTGTAAAAAGCAAAATGGGTGCAAATGTGTTGAAGAATTTGAAGAGAAAAATGAGCACAGTTGATATAAAATATGACTTCACTAAAAATTAGAGGATTACTAATTACTCTGAATGCACTTATAGAGAAGCTACAGATGTAATTTAATGGCACAAATATACTTTGAAATCCAATTATAGCAACAGAGCAGTGATTATAGAGTTGCACGAAGAGTTAAAATATGATACCAGATAAATGGGTATATTAGAAAGGCACTATTAGATTTTCTTGCATTTATCCACTGAGCCAGGGACAAATAGGAGGAACAAAATAGAGGAGAAAGATCGAGTTTTCTTGCTAAATATAGTCAAAACCAACAGAGATATTTCAAATGCAAAAGATAAAAATTTAGAGATACCAGCCACCAATACATGATTTGTACAACAAATCAAAATACTGAGTCTTATTCACAGTCCTGCTGTTCCAGATTCTCAACTTTTGTAAGCACTAAACCAGAAAAGAAGGAAAACTTGAAAAGGATTTACTGCAGAAAGTTGAAAGATCTCAGAGAAAACACAACATACCAATAAAAGGCCAATTATTGCAACCATCAATATCCAGCAGTGGGCTATCAGGGAAAAGATATGCAGATTCCATTAGGAAAAAATACTGCCATGTCTGTCCTCTGGCATAACAACATTACTTATGAATGGGAAAAGGGACCCTCACTTTATTTGTAGGTTTAAATAATAATTTGATGACACTTCACCCATTATGTCAAGAAATTAACATTTAGAGGAAAGAAATAAATGTACCTTTCTGATTTAAACCTAAAATAAGACACTTCTTGCTATGCTTTCTCTTGTCCTTGAAATTCACATTGACTTAAAACATATATATTTATAGTACACACCAGGTTTGCCAACTTCTGAAACCCAAGGAAAATATTCACCAATTGCCAGAAACTTGGTTAAATCTCTTCCAATCTTACCTGGTTTTAACATTCAAACTTAAACCAGGCACAACTTCCAAGAGGTTTTTGTGAGAATTCCTCTCTGGTGAATAGGGAAATGCTTCTCTGGGAGGTTCTCCGTTAATAAACACCTGCATTTAGCCCTATTTAGGAGTTTGTCCCTATTTTCCAATCACAGGCAGAGGGTTGGTAAAGGTTTCAATTTACAAGGTCACAGAGACTCCTCCCCAGGTACAAGCTGGGTTATTAGCATAATAAAAAGGGGGGGAGGGGGGAACAGAATGAAAATAACCCCTAAAAATCATCTTTTATTCTGCATTTGCTGCAGTACCACAAAGACAAACAGAAACATTCACATGCTCAGCTCTGCCTTGGCCAAGCAAATCTCATAAATGTCTGAATTTCCCATTATGGCCATGATTTCTAGAGGGAGATGAAATCTTTACCTCTCTCTAAATTGATGGGAGTCTCCCTCCTCCCTTCAGATGCCAGAATATGGAAGTAGAAGACTCTCCCTCTGAAGGCTGTATTTTATAATACTCTGATGAGATGCCTTTTGATTTAGGGTTGGCATGAAGGGAGAAAAAAACCCCGTTGTAGTCTGCCAGCTCATCTAACCCAACTTTAATCACTGACTGTGGAGACAGCTCTATCTGAGCCAGTCATCTAAAATCCCTTTAAAGTCAATGGGGAGAAATAGATGTTTTTAGGATGCAATTAATTGATTGGAAGGAAGAGGGATCTATCACATATGGAAAAGAATTATGGCCCAGAGGGTTCTGCTTTTCCTCATTTACTTCAGAGGAGTTCACACATCTGCATTTTCACAGTCATCCAGGACAGGTGAGAAGAATGTCCCCCAATCGCTATTTTTACAAACCTCTCTTGTTTTGTGTATTTTTTTTAATCTGTTTTCCTGTTTCTTTTCCCTTCTCTCCCCTTTGTCTCTCCCAGGACATCAGTTCAGTTTTTGCATTACAAGCCCATTAACCCCTCAAGGAAATGCGTTCATCCGTCTGATGGTAATGAAAACTTTTGGATCTTACATGAGTGCTCACCCGGGCCAGAAGAACAGATCCATCAGGTTTAAAAACCACATTAATGGATAGTTAAGTGCCAATTGTCACAAAAATATTCAGAATAAGACAGACAACAAAACAACTTCCTACAGTTGTACCACTCTCCCAAGGACCTATGGGCCCTTCAGCTCCTAGGGCTCTACATCATGTTCCAAACGTACCAGAAAATGATGGTTACATACAGCCTGGGGAGCTGGGGTGATGATTTTCATGGAAACAAAGAAAAACAGTCCCCCTCAAGAAGACATGGCATATCTGTCCCCTTGAACACACAGCAACCGTAAGGGGGAGGAAAATTGATAACTATAGATTTGCCTTCATCAGTGAGATCCAAAGAAGTCAGGTTGAAATAAGTTTGGCCAGACTTGAACATTGCAGAGCCCTCCAAAAAACCCCTTTCTTTTCCCTGCTCTGCCACCCAGGGCACAGCCCTGTGCAATTTTGTTCTGCTCTCACAAGCGGGTGAACCTATTTCCTCTCGCCCACCAAAGAGCCACCATTGTGCTGAAGGACTTTGAGGAATCTGCTGCTCACTCTGACATAAGGGAGTAGGTTTTGTTTCATGTTTGCCTTGTGCTGGGACATTCATCTTCAAAGGGCCCTGCACGCAACCGGGGAGCCTTAGAAGCGGATCAGGGGCAATTCAAAGAGCTGTGCACGGAGCAGGAGGGGGCTCCCGTTCAAAGCTGCAGCCTTGAATCTGCCACAGAAGAGCAGATTCAAACCCAAAGAGGTCACTTCACCTACCTGTAGTGGGATCTCATATTCAGAAGACTCCAGCTAAAAATAAGGGGTATTTAGGCAGTGTGATAAGTGAAACCCTCGAGCGATGCTCTTCCTCTCTCTCCCTCACACACAGACACGGACAGAGCAATGGCTCCTTTAGAAAAAAAAAACAAACCAAAACTGTAGGAGACATAATGGCCTCCAGAAAACTTACTCACAGATCAGCTCCATCTGTAGCATCCTCCTGGTCTGAGCACAAAAGTTTCCAACGAGCTGGAGCACCTCAGACCTCTGTTCAAACTGCCTGGAACGAGGAAACTGCGATCAGCAGTTGCTCAACACATGATAGAGTGGTAAAAACACTGATTTCTTTCAATTATCTAGGTTAATGCAATCTAGAGGATATATTCTCTTTGGCTCAGAAATTACCTGTTCTCTTATCAGACCTGGGAGCCCTTGGACAACAAAAGCATTCTGCTTGGATGGGCACAGTCTGAGTGGCAGTTCACAGGTACAGTTGCATTACTCCCCATATCATTATTATTTTGGTTTTTTTACTAGAAGTACGTGGGTTTGTTTTTCTTTTAACCTCAGTTTAAACATCCCCTCCATTGCCTTGCTCATTTTGCTGCAGTGCTGACTGAGGTGTTTCAGGTTCATGGTGCTCCCTTCAAGTTTGCTTTATAACAGCAGGCCAAGATGGACCAAAACTTTATATCTTATTCCACTTCTTATGTGACATTTGTGGCTTTTCCATATTTTCCTACCTAGCAAATATATTATTCCTTTAAAGTGTCTGATCAAATATACTGGGATGGGGGAGATAATGCTAAAATTTAATTTAATTGTAAAATTATGCTTGTGCTGCATAAACACAGGTACAGCCTCATTTGGATAAGGCATCTCCCAGGAAGAGCCAAGCGTTTTGAGACCCTTCCATACCAGGCAGCTGGAACACACACTGTGCTGTACAACCTGCTCCCAGATGGTTTCAACCCCTGTTTTTGCACTGTGCTTCCTTTTGTCCACATTTTATTCTCCTTCTGCTTCCCTGGCAGTGACCTCACCTGGAGCAAGAGGCTGCAAGGCCCTGTAGCTCTTCACAGAAAGAGCAATTGGTTTGTTCCCCAAATGTTTCCCAGGTTGTAAAACAGCATAAAAGTACAAATGAAGAGCCTCATGATATTTTTCTTCCTGCTGTGTGCAATCAAGCCAGAAAGTATCCCTGACTCCCACAGAACCTGCAAATTACCTCAGCACACCTGACCCACCAGCAGCAACACAACATTAGGACTATTTTCCCCTACTGATTCTTCTCCTGCTGAGCTCCTCCACGGGGCTGGGACGCTCCCTGCTTCCACAGCGCCTGGTTTGAAACAAAAACCCAAAACGTGAGTGAAATACTAAACCTTTGCCAGCAAAATATGGGAATTATTTCCAAAGAACTTCACGTCACTTTACATATTGCACAATTGACCCCATATATCTGCAAAGTCTGAAACCAAAATAGATTCAACACGGCCAAGAAATAATCACAGAGAGCATTTTGGATTCAGCCAAGGATGAAGTAAGGCACTCTATTTTCAACAAAGCAAGCTGAGGCCACTGTTCACTACGTTCAGCTACATCAATTATACAGGGCCTTACTGGAAAAGGATTAAAAAGTACAAAGGTAAAACAAACAGCGTTGCTGCACCGTCCAGTAGGATGAAACAACTCCCTGACATGGTAGGTATGATTACAGAAGTGCTAAAAAAAAGAAGGGAAGGAGGAATGGAAGGAGGGATTTCATGGACCTTGACCAGGCTCACTGCGACAGTGACATAAAGCCGGGGCACTGCAGCACACACAGTTTGGAATTCAGCCCCCACATCCCCTGTGTCACTGCCAGCACTCACATCTGAACTCCCTATTTCTGTATTTCCTCTTTGCCTCTAGCCAGGGAATTCCATTATTTCACCAATGCAAAGCTTTAGATAACGTTGCGTTTCCTTAAGTCTCTTCCAGTTGTGTCTCTGCTGCCCCAGATCATTGCAAACTATTTACTTCACTCCACTTCTATCCACATTTTTATTTCTAGAATCTGCTCCATTCAGCTCCATGTCCCTTAAAAGTTTGATACTGAGTTCTTCATATGCCTAATTTGGGCTTAATTCCAGGCTGGGGTAAATCGTTACAACTCAGATGGAGTCAATAGGAGCACAGTGACTTACATCAGCTTTGTGTCAGTAAATACTGACAAGATTGATCTCAAACTTTTTCAGAACAAAAGATTTTTGAAGATGGATTAAACAACATAAATGCTGAGCTGTTTTGCCAGACTGCAAATGGCATAACACAAGCTTTGTGTGACATCTCTGAATTATCCCTTCGTGGTAATGTTGACATTACATGGTATTGACTCATGGAAGAAGCTTAAATACCCTTTTAAGTTTTCAAGACTCTTTGACAAAGCACTATTTCATTAACAAAATGTTAATGGAATCCAGGAAGCTTGACTCTACAGTACAGCCTGCTGCTTTCAAGAAGCTCTGACCGAGGGATGTGACTGCACAGAGCAATGTAATTCTTATTTTTAGGACAACAGAAAAGGAAGCAGGGCACTCATTGGTTGAGGGAGGAGGACCCAAGGGTACTTCCACAGTGCTCCACTGAAGGGCTACCACACCTTCTGCTGGAGAAGGTCAAAATAGCACAAATTAGAAAATACATCACACAGGGTAAACTGGGAGAGACAGCAGAGTTGGTGTTTCCTTGGAGATAAGGCTTCTTGCTTGTGAAAAGGAGAAAGACCTGGAAAGCATTCCAGAGGGAATACCTGATCTGGGGTCAGGTTTGGGAAAGGGTAATTATGTACCTCCAGCTAAAATGATTGGTTCTAAGCACGCTGCTAATCAAAGGATCATTTAGGTAGGAAAAGACCTCTAAGATCATCAAGTCCAACTGTTAATGACACAAATGGCTCTCAGATAAGTACAGGGTTTATAATTGATGGGTTTACTGGTAGGAACAGACCTTGGCTTGATGGAGAGAAAGGGTCAGCACAGGTGGCTCAGATGTCCCACGTCACCACCAGGACGACGGGGGGAAACCCCCTCTGTGGGGAGTCAGCAGCACACAAGAGATTGGTTTGCACCTCAGAACCTTTCCCCTGGGACGAGCAGAGAGGTTCCCCTCCCTCCTCCAGATTGTTTGTGAACAACCACACACAAATCTTTTCCCCAATAACTCATAAATATATATGACACTCTCTGCTCAGGACTGTGACATGGCCCCAGAACCTTTCCAACACTGAACTCCAGAGAGACACCACTTGTAAGTCAAATGAAAGGTGACAGACCTTCTCAAGAGTGAAGTTTACTCACACACTGGATAGTCAAATTTTCAAACTGAAGTTTTTCTGCTGATTTGTAGATCTGCAGTTGCTCTTTGTAATAAGGAAAGTCGTTATTAACCAAAGAGATTGGAAGGGAGGGGCAGGGAAACACTAAACCTCTGTCCATTTGCCTGCTTTCTGCATTTGACAGCATTTTGTGTGCCAACAATCTCCACCTTTCCTCTGTAGTTCATTTCATCTGTTCTGTGGACTCACATAAAGCAACAAGTGGAAGAAAATAATGTAAAAAAATGAATGAAAAATTCAACACTTAAATGCAACGCTTGACTGAGGTGCTCAAAGGCCACTTTGCTGCCTGAAAACACTTCTTTTCTTTTTTAAATTGTTTACATTTTGAGTTGATAAAATCCACAGCAGTACGGATAACTTTGCCTGACTGCCCAGTAGAAGACATGATGAGAAGCTGTCTGGAAGGGGGAAGGTCTCCAAGATACATTTTTATGCATCCATGAAATTTAAATAAATAAACAAGAGAGCTAAATACATAAATAAAAGCCTCAATCAAACATGGCAGAGCTGTGAAACACATCTGCACTCGGGCACTGGTGACTAGATTAAAGGGTGGAGTGACCCAGGTGTTAATGAGCCAGGAGTGAGGGAGCCCCATGGGACTGATCTCCACACCCACCATCACCTCCAGCACTGATGGGATCGGGATCAAGGACTAAAAAGAGAGATGGAGATCCTCTGACATGTCTGAATGATAGACAAAAGGCTTGTTCCCTGGCTGAAAACAGGCATTTTGGTGCAAGAGCAAAATGTCACACACATCTACCCAACTCTTACATAACCAACAAGTGATGCTGATGTCACTACTGTCACCAGGTTAATGCTCTTCTTAACAGCCCTTTGCCCTCTTGGGTTTGTTTGCCTTAATTCCCTGTACCTTGGGAGGTGAACAACAGCCACAGTTTTAATTGCAGTCTGATCCCCCAAAGGGAAGACAAACACCCCTGTAGAAAGGGATGAAAGGTTTTGTGCCAGCAGATGATTCATCTTTCCAAATACCTGGCTGCTCTCAAAAGGAGAGGAGGAAGGCTGCACTGCCTCAAGGGTCTTTGGATTTGCTCCAGCACAAGGCAATCCCACCTCTCTGCTTCCCACTAAAACACAAGAGGAAAGTTCCTGGAGCACATACTTGACAGCAAACCAGCCCCTCGTCTGTCCTCCAGAATCCTTCTGCTGAGAGAGTTTCCTCAAAAACTTGGTGTAGCTAAATTGAAAATCAAAGATTGAGGCTTTTCAAGGATAACCAGATGAAGTCCTGAAGGTTTGCTGGGGTAATAATGGCCATACCAGAGCTCAACCTCCACACAGGATGGGTGCAGCCTATGAGCAGAGGATCCAGGTGAGATTTCAGGGCTCCATCTTCCTAAGGGTATGGGAATTCAATAACCTAATAAAAGAGAAAGGGAGAACACATGGATCATTCCTCAATAACCTATTCCTGGATAATACTGTAGGTTTCAGTATAAAACAATTTGAAGGACTTACAGACAAATCCAAATTCAAGGGAACTCTGGGGAGAAAGACGTTTTGATCTTGACTGCAAAGTGTGGCCCTCACTCAAGGACACTGAACTTTGTCATCTCCCTGGGGTCATGAATTTTCCACATGAATTAACAGACACGCATTGAGCTGCAGGACCAAGCAGGATTTTTCTCCTGGCTGAAGATCTGCCCCACGACATCCACATCCCACTGCTGGGAAAGCATCTCCCACCCTCCAGATAGCGCTGGTCAGAGCCCTCTGTGAATAACCACTTTATAATGTGAGACACTTACTATGCACTGGGTCACTGGTAGCAGGGTTGAGAAAGGGACATTCACATCTAAAATCACAGATCTCCATAGTCAACACTGAAAAAATGAGCTCTGTCTCAAAGGGTCTTACAGATCCAGGAGGAGGAACATGCTCAAAGAACAGATTGCTGCAGTTTGTTAGCAAAGGTTAGGGAAAGCTGGAAACCTTAAGGTCTTGCAAATCAATCTGTGCATTGCACAGCTTCTCCCCTTCCACAGCTGAAACAAATGCAGATTGTGTTTGCCGTGCTTTCAGAACAACCTGCAATCAAAATCTCTCGCTCTCACTGGAACAAGGCGACAACACTCCGGAGACACAAAGACAACTGGAAGGCAGAAGTTCTGCAGAAGGAGCGTTTTGCTTCTAAAACTCCACTTCATCCCCCTCGTGATCACACAGATTTCTGTTGAGTCTTTACACTTATACCCATTATTTGTCTTCAGCTGCCACACTGAACCACAAGTGCTGTGACCATAAATTAAAAAAATACACTTATAAAAAGGCCCAAACAAAATCAACAACATTTGCAACTGCATTTACATAAAACTCACTGGGCACAACTGGCACTGCATAGTAGGATATTTCTTTCCCATTCCTAGGAAGGAGTTGAGTTGAGTTGAGTTGAGCCCAGCTTACCTGAGCTGGGCCGTTGCCCACCCACCTTCCTGCCCTTCAGGTGTCTCTCCCGAGCTGTTCCCCAAGGAGGACATTCCTTACTCCAAAAGAAAAACACCTGTACCAGATGTTGGTTTTCTTGAGGTAAGAGGGTATTCACTGTCTCTGTGGGACAATTAGAGGAATCAGCTGTTTTTTTCATCTCTGGGTGGGTCTTTAAATCAAAGATTAAAGAACCGAGAAAAGATACACAAAAACTGATAATCCCAACCAGAGACCTTCCAATCATAAATACTTGTCATTCTTAGCATAATATGCAACCTTCAATACACTGTTGTGTTTCAGGCACATTTAGGTACCCTACAGAAATGGCTTTAGGCTGCTATTATTCCTAAAGAACTTCAGATGAGTTTGGATCCATCATCATTCATCATGTCAGCCTCTCTACGGATAGTTACCCACACTTTGTCTGCTTGGGTTTATCTAATAGCTAGCCCTGGGTTTTATTAATTTCCACTGGTTTGCAGAAATTACAGAGTTCCTACTCTTTTTTTTATAACGTATCTTAACTTACATCCATTTTCCACGAAAACCAAGCAGTGCTTCAAAGGCACATTACCTCTTCTAGGGCTCCTACTCCCTTAAGAAGAGATCCCAAATCTTGCCTTGTTGTGGTTTGGATTTCTCTGATGTTTGTTTGCTGGGATTTAAACTTAAGGAGAAGTGGTTTTTTGGTGCTTCTGATAAATAGATTCCCAAGGGCAAACAACCCATTTTTGGGGGGAGGAGGGACATGTCTTTCTCTTTTTGGATGTTCAGCAGCCTGAGTTGACTTAAAACCTTTTACTCTTCAAACAGTTTTATATCTGTGGGATTAGTGAGCATTCCTATGTAAGCAGAGATAGAGGAAACCTGAATTTCCCCTGTCATGATTCCCTTGGCCTGAGAAGCTGTGGCTGCCCCATCCCTGGAAGTGTTCAAGGCCAGGCTGGACGGGGCTTGGAGCCACCTGGTCTAGTGGAAGTTGTCCCTGCCCATGGCAGGAGGTGGAATGGGATGGTCTTTCAGGTCCCTTCTAACCCAAACCATTCTATTCTGATTTTATGATGACTGAGGAAATAAATTCCCTTGTGTACTATTGATATATTTATATATGTGAAGGCATACAGAATATCCACTTATCCAGCAGGCAGAAATCACATTTTAAATATCCATTTATGTGTTAAACCACTGTGATTTTAGTTTTTGTACTTTCAGTGAAAATCTCCACAGATCATTGTCAAAGTCACAATTGTTAATTTAACAGTTCTTCTGCAAAGAAAGAAAAGGAAAAGCAGAACATATAGTTAGTGTGTGTGTGTATATATATATATACACACAAAATATTATATATATTTCCTCTAGAATGTTACTATACTGTGTTTTATAGAGGACTTCTCTCCTCCTCAATGACTTTTTGCTCTGTAAAAGCTGTGTAAGAGGCACAGTGGAGATGGGAGCAAGCCCTGGTGCAGGGCAGAAAGGCTGCCCTGGCACCCAGAGCCCTGGCCATGAGCCACAGCCACTGTCCTGTGTGACAGTCACAGCACCAGTCCCACGAGCCAATGGTTCCAGGAAACAGCAGCACCTGCTCAGGATTGGACCCCACTGGGGTGTCCTGGGGTCTGTGACTCCCCAAACCCTCCCTGACCCATGGACACCCCTTGGCCCACCTTGGGTATCTCTGGAGCTGGAGCTCCTCTCCCCCTTGGCAGCTTCACAGGTACGAAGAGTCCTGGAGGTGGTTCCCACCTTCAGACTCTTCTCTTTGGAGCACTTCAGCCACCTGTTCAGCACAGCAAAATATCCAATCCATTTAATGAGGCTTCTGGTAAAATCCTTCCTTTGAAGTCCCTCAGACCGTGACAGCAATTAACTCCAGCCCCATCTTCACTGCTGTTGTTTTACCTCATATCAGTCGAGATCAACAACATCACTGATGGTGCAAATTATTTCCCTGCATAAGCAGTGAGGGAATGTCTCACATCCAGCAGTTACTGTCAGCTGGCAAAGTGACCTGACTGCAATTACAGCCACCATGTGGGGTGTCTTCAGTGTCCCTAGGCTCCTGCTGGATTTTTAGTAATTTCTGTAGATTTAAGACTGCAAGGAAATTCATTGCATTTACGACTGGCAGCATTTAGAGATGAACCTACTGTAGGTATAGGGGAGGTGGGTAAGGATGGCATCACAGCAGAACAAAGCACACAGATGGGGTCAGGAACTGTGGCTCCTCTTCACGAAACTGTCCCCAAGCTCATCCCATTCAGCATCACATGTTCATTCGGATATTCAGAAACTTTTCCCCAAGTGTACACTACAGGGATTATTTTCATTGCAAATTGTTTGTAACAATGCACATTAAAAAGCCACTATGACATCAAGTGGACTATAAATAACCTCAGTTTAAAAGGCAAAAGGATTTAACTGAAATATTAATTTCTCCACATTAGAAATGAGAGAAATAAGAAATGAGGGAGATCACAAGCAATAGACACAGAACCAGAGGTAGCTATTTAAAATTGTCCTTGGAAGAAACTTTTTCAAGGTTTTCTGTTTGTTTTATTTCTGTTTCTGGCTTAGGTTTTTTTTGTTGGTGGTGGTGGGTTTTTTCTTTTTTTATTTGCTTTTTTTATTAGTATTTGCTTTGAGTTTTGTTTTTAAAGCGAGCAAGAATAAGGATAAAAGGAAACTAATTCCCCACTAAAGGGCCTCCTGCGGCCGGAGCGGGATGACCTGCTGGCTCCATAACCTCTGCCAGGGGAGGGGTGTCAGCACACACAGCCCCTCCAACCAGCTCCAGACAACAATGGTAACACAGGGAAAACAAAACAGGATCCCAGTCCTTCCCCTGGTCTGTCTGAGGACACCACCTACACCTTAAATCAGTTGGCCAAGGTTACATTTCCCAAGCCCTGAGGGCAGAACACACCACAGTCACAACCCGGAATTCCTGATCTGTGAGGAATTCCAATATTTTCCCCGGTTCAGAAGGCTAAAGATTCTTATAAGATCTGAAAGATACTTAAAAAGGCTTCAGTGAAACTGAATTTGTGCAAACATTTTATGAGAATGTTATATTTTAATAATAGGCAGTGGCAGGCTGAAAATGGTAAAATTGCCCTATGATAACACGAAAAGGATGAACTAATTAATTAATTAAAATTAATCCTGTATGAATTAAACCATTTCAGCATTGCCAAAATGAAACACTTTAAGATTATACCAACGGAGGTGAAAGTCAGGTGATGCATCAGAACGTGTTTTTGCTCAACAATTATTATAATCAATAAAATTCCAGTTCCAAATTTCACTTTTTTCTGACTGTATTTTGGATTCCGAGCTGTTTGCACGTGTTTTGACCCCCTACACCCAAGAAAATTGCTGCCATCACGACCCCTTCTGCAAGGGTGGTGCAGGTAAATGGAAGAACGTTACCTGTATTTTCTATAAAATTGGTGGCTTTGGCTTATTTCTCAGCAAAAAAAAATCCTTAAGGAGAGGTAAAGCAAAGCTATTGTTACCAAGACTTTCTTACTGTAAGAACCCATCCTACAGTGCATTTCCTGGTACGCTCTGAAATACCATAAATCATCCTGACAACATGATGCTTGTCAAAATAAAGGCAGAAAATACGTCTTGGAATAAAATATCCTCAATCATATTTATTTGTTTGCTCACTCGTGCCATTTGGCTCCTCTCAGTGGGTTTCCCAATCGTTAGGGGTGAATTAGTGAGATTCTGCTGGAAAAATCAGCCCCATGTGCATATTCACGGGCTCACACACACGGAATATCTGCCCATGGCACTGAACACTCAGGCAGGAGAACTGAAAATAAGAAAGCTTGCAAAGGACACTTCAGTTTTCCTGCTATTTCCCCCCCCCCTCCCTTTTCCAGCTTTTTTTTTTTACCCCATCCCCCTCACCAAATATTTCCCTAATGCTCGATGGTGGCTTGGTTTAAGGGAGTCCTGCCTGGAAAGCTCCTTCAGCTGCTCAGCCCAACAGCATAAATTTGATCTCGTAATTAGTATTCAGCTCAGCATCTTGGATAGAAACCAATGTTACAGCCAAGAGGTGGTTTAAATCACATAAATCATAGATCAATGACAGAACTCTAAGCACTGGATAGATTACAAAAGTAAGCTTTAGTTAAAAATAGATTAACCATTTCCCTGCAGGAATTCCTTCAAAAAAGCCCTGAATATAAAACAAATAAAATTAAATCTGATAATTTTTTTCCTAATGTATGCATATACTAGATGAATTGTTCTTTCCCTTGACAGTTACACACTGATTAAAGAAATGTGTTAACATGCTATTTCAATGGAAAATATTGTAAATTGTGAGGACTTTAATTTTTTTAATGAGCCTCTAATAGCCAAAAAGCAATGTTGTGTACAGATAGGTTTATAGCACATCACAGCAGCTAACAGATACTTCTGCAGTTGCTGTTTTTGTAAAAAGGGCAAAAATCATTCCCCAAGCCAAGAAAAATGTTTTTGAGAAGTGTTTTTAAAGTATTTTGTGTTTTAAATTTTAGCTAATGAAGCTCCCAGTCGTAAGAAGCAGCACAACCCATCAGTTATCCTGATTTAGGCACCCATGGGGGTAATCAGCATCTTGAAGGATTGAGCCCCAAGATCCCCAAATTGTTAAAAGTTCGGGGAAAGAGGAAATATGGGGCTGAATCTCTTCCCCCTGACTAAGGGATGAAGGAGGGTTTGGCTCCTACAAGGAAATTTTCTGTTGATGTAGACCAGTTACACCAAATTGGGGTGCACCAGAGGACTCACAGTGTGTCAGGCAGGAATCTCCTCTGCAACCTGAGAATCTAAATCAAAAATATAAACTTAAAGGATGTGCTTGCTCCTGTACATTGCACTGTGATTGCCTCTCGTGAGGTCACACATCATTCAAAAGAAGAAAAAAAGGAAGAAAGAAAACTAAAAAAAAAAAACCAGCTTTTCAGCATCTGAAGGCCAATTTGCATGTCTGTTTTCTGAGCTGCACAGCTGAAAGCCAGAAATGCCTGAGCAGCACCTCAGCCTCTCCTCAGGCCAGGGAAGGGCAGATTCCAAGCCATCGTGGCTGGAATACCGGGCTCGGATTCTTCCCGGGGACACAATAGGGGCTGAGGCAGCTCCAGCCATGGCAAAGAGAGGAGAAGCAGCCCGAGCATCGGGCACAAATCCTGCCACCTCATCCACCCTTTTACAACCTTCAAATCCACCTTCAAATTAGTGAGAAAATAATCAAAGTGAGAGAAATCCCATATTGCCTATCCCTGGACTAACAAATTATGATCAAATGCTGACCTGAAAATACAGTGATTCACCCCAATAAAAAGTTGCACAATTCTTGAACTGGTAAATAACTGGTATAGCCACAATACAACAAATTCAAACTTCCTGAACACCAGCATCTGCTTGTATATTTAACTTTCTACAGATGACAAAAACATGAGTGTAATTGCTGTTGCCATATCTAGAATTTAAAAAAAAATAAGGAATACTGTTCCTAGAGATGTTCCCATTTGTTTTCAAACACTCCAGCTCCATCAAAAAGAACATCTTTAAACTTTTAGTGCTTAATGGAAACGACTACTTTCGATTTCCAAGGATATTTTTTTCCCCGTCAGAAGAAATAAAACAGCGAGCTGCTCGATGGCTATTTGAGCAACAACACTGAGATTTTCAAAGTGCCTCCCTGTGTGATAGAAGGCTGCAATATATGCAATCAAGAGATAGATTCAAACAATAATAACTAGCAGAGGCTCCAGGCGTTGCAGAACGTATCATTTACTTCAGACCCGTTCCTTGAAACATCAGCCCTGTGAGTAGTTCAGTGGAAAATAGATG
The DNA here is from genome assembly GCA_035041135.1 of Platyrinchus mystaceus. Classification (NCBI taxonomy): domain Eukaryota; kingdom Metazoa; phylum Chordata; class Aves; order Passeriformes; family Tyrannidae; genus Platyrinchus; species Platyrinchus mystaceus. The sequence goes on from JAWWLV010000158.1 coordinate 1,509,942, forward strand.
GGACTGCTCCTGGAAGTACAGGCTGTTCGTGCAGGGAAGTTTTCAAAGGCTCTGCATTTTCTAAAGTGCTGAAAAATGCATATCAAGTTTAGTAAAACTAAAGAAGAGAAAAAAAAAAAAGGGGGGGGAAGGGAAAAAAGGATCTCTTGTAAAACACCAAATTGTCAGAGAGATGTCAGGGTTAATTTTTAAAGGCATATTTCCCTCCAGCAACAATTCTCTTTAATTATTTCAATGTGAAACACATTATCAGACATGTTCCTTCCCTGTTCTCAGCTCCCTGACACAAGATAGGTACAAGATGTTAAATCTCTGCCGATGCTCACACACGTTGGCTGGGCAGCTCCTGCTGCACCTACAGCCTCCAGCTGCCTCTACCAAACTTTTGGGGCCGCCTGCCCCTAGTCACAGCACCAAAAAATAGGGCAGGAGGTGGTTGAGGAAGAGCCCCAGGGTTTCAGAGGGTGGCCCTCGACACATACAGGGGCACCAAGAGCCATACGGAGCACACACTGGTTTAAAAGTTACAAACGTAACACACCTGACAGCCTTCCAGCATGTTTGAGTGGAAATTCACCCAGATTTGGGTGGGTTTTTTTTTTACTTAGGAGTCTAACAGTCGTGTAGAATAGATTGTACAGAACAGGCAAAGTCCAGTGAGGAAGCTCCTGGAGTGCCACAGCACAACGAGCTGCTGCAGGACACGGTCACGCCACACACTTCTTCAGAAATTTATGAGAAACACTTTATGTTTCTCCCAAGTGCTAAAGGGCAGTGCCCAGAGACCCAATGTAAAATATCAGCACAAAATCCACGAGTGACAGCAGTTTCACATTTAGATCTGGAGAAGAAACCTTGATCTAATGCATCGGTTCGGTATCACAAAGCACCAGGTTTGGTCGAGTATTTCAGCTGCTGAAGGAGCTTTGTGTTTTCCCCCATAATTTCCAACTTGACAGATATGTATTCAGGAGCCACATCAATCTATTCAACCCTTGTTTTGGTACAAGGAAAGTCTAATCCTTTTCTAGGGCAGGAAGAGGCTTCAGACCAGCTCTACTAGATCTGCTGTACCCTAATGGACTTTTTTATACCACCCCCAGTAAAACTCACCATACAGCCAGCCACGAGATTAAAAGCTTTTTAAGTTGCTATCTTGGGAAATTTCTTTCAAGGAAATTACTACAAAGCCTTGTTTTAGTGTGTTCCCCTACTGTGAGTCCTACTGTGTTTTTTTAATAAGGAAAACTATCCATCCATGGAGGTGTATCCTGTTCTCCATGCTTGAGTGTCTAACAGCAGGCACATACAGTAGACACTCGGATGTTTTGCCTCTTTAATTTTCACTCCATAATGTTGGTGCCTGGTTTTCCTGACTGCACCTTTCAGAGCAGTTTAATTATGGGCGTGCACAGAATTTCGAGAGGGGATTTTCAGTGATAATATTCAGATGTTCGGGACAAGTTTAATACATAAAGATATTCAGAATTCTTTATTTTAACCATAAAATAAAACCCTGCCATGCTTTTATCACAGGATGGAAAGTGAGATAATATTACCAAGAGGAAAAAAAAACCACAAATACTTCAAGGCTAAAACAGAAAGGGGTATAGAGATGCTTCATTTAGTCTTTAAAGGATGCTTCATATATAGTGATGCTTCATGCAGATATAGAGATGCTTCATATAGATATGGAGATGTTTCATGCAGATATAGAGATGTTTCATACAGATATAAACATGCTTCATTTTGGCCTTTAGGAAGACAACCTTATGCTAAATATGAAAGTATGGCAGATCTATCATTGCTTTCAAGCAAATAGGACACAGCCAGGGGTTTCTACACCCAAACTCCCACCCAAATGAAAACAGCTCGTGCCACTGAATTTATTAGCCCAAGGATTTTACCTGAGATTTTGATACATATTTTTAAATCAAGCCAAGCAGCTCCCTGATGAAAGGTTACTGTACCACTCAGATATCAGGCTTGAAATGTGTTTTTTTCCCAATAACAGGCCAGGTAGTGGATTATAAACGAGCCCTGCTCCATTGACTGCAGCCAGGGTATGAAAATTGATTCAATGGAGCACCATCAGCCCTCACCAGCTGAGTATCTGTCCCTCTAATCACAACTAAAAAGATTTTCCTAGTCAATTAAAGGCTCCAAGCCTTTACTCACTCACACAAAATCCCTGCTAACAATGCATTCATTTAAATCTTAACAAACTGAGCACAAGCCCTGCCTGGTGCCACAGTTGGTGCTGGAGATTGAAATCCCCGCTCCCGCCATCCGGAGGCACCAGCCCTTCCACACTGTCTCACGTGGCCCAGGATAATCCCCGAGTCCCCTCCGATCCTGACACGCTTCTGGAGGATCTGACAAAAAAATTAGCACATTCATTATTTTCTGCTAACAGGAGTACGAGCCCCACGAAGAAAACATGTACCTGTGCTGACAGAGTGGGAGTGCTTTAATTTCCAAATTACATACATAAATAAATCAAACCATAGCACCTGAGAAATGAAAGATTATGAAAATAGTAATATCCTGCAAAAATCTTGAAAGGCATCATAATTCCTCTAACAATTATCTTCTGTCATATTTGCGAGTAGCCCGTGTAGTTCAAGAAGAGAAAATACAAATGTGCTCCTTTAAAATTCATGAAACCACTCATTCTGTCATAAAAGCAGGCATCTTTCATGGCTACTTATTTCACACAGTCTCATAACTAATACTGACAGATACTTGGAATGCAAAAAAAAAAAAAAAAAAAGGAGCGCTGGACAAAGAACACGAGCTGCTCAATTCTTACATTTTAATGCTTAGAATGGAAAATAAAATCATATATTATATAGCACTGCCGAATTTCTGCTGTAATTAAATCAAAATTTGTAGATAAAAATGAGATTGTACAAAGACTGGTGGTACAGTGCTCCCAGGATTGGGCTGTGCTGCATCCATGACAACAGGATGGAAGGTTGCTTTTAATACTATTATCTTACATACCCACAGCTGAATGCTAATGCAGCTATACTGAGGAAATCAAGTTTCAGATCTGTAGCCACTGAACTTACAGCCACTAGGCAGGGAGTTTAAAAGCCAGGCTAGCACACAAAGACTAATATTATAGCTCTGTCAACTCCCCAAAGGTCAGCTATCTCAAAAGGCATACACAAATATTAATTGTCAGGTAGTTCTGTACCAGAGACCAGAACTGAGGCAGAAATCAGGTTTGGTGGCCGTAATTTTCTTCCAATTTTATTTATAAAATGGAGGTGAGGAAGGAAGCAGAGATTAACTCAGTTCATGTCCTGTGCACTGACAGAGGGTGACGTGGTTCCTTATGAGCAGTGTGTCAGGAAGGGTTTTGTCTGTTTCCCTCAATGAAGGAGACAGAAAATGTGTGGGAAAGCAGCTGGGAAGCCTTGTTTTCCAGTGGATACCAACAGTCCAATCGACCCGACCCTTTGGGTTGTGGACTCCCCATCCCTGGAAGTGTTCAAGCTCAGGTTGGACAGAGCTTGCCCCATGGCACGGAGTGGGACTGGATGAGCTTTAAGGTCCCTTCCAACCCAATCCAGTCTGGAATTCAATGATTCTGTCCTGGCTGGGGGACAGGAAGATCCCTCAGTCCCAGCCTGCCCTGTGCCCACACAAGGATCCTCTGCTCTCCCACGGGCAACTCCGTATCTGCCCAAGCTCCTTCTACAGACATCACCTCCAACTTCCCAATCCATCTTCTTCTGGATTTAATAATATTTTGTTAAGAAATCACAAACAAATCTATATAATATATACATATTTGCTATAAAATCATAAAAATATAAAAAGTACTAATCTAGTTGGGGGCAACTAGAGAAGTGTTTCCCAAATTACAGAGTTCTGAGCTGCCCTGGGAAGTCAGTGCATCCTTCCTCCTCAGGGCCTACGAAATCCAAAGGGTTCAGCAAGTCCCCAGGATGAAGAAGCCTCTCAAGTCTTGTTCTGCCAGAAGTGATATGGTGTGACTGGCAACTCTGATCCAACTTCCCAAAGGGGAAAACAGCCTCACCAATACTTTTAGCCTCTTCTTAGCACTCAGGGAATTTTCAGACACCTTACACTATTTTTATTCTCCAACCCTCTACTCTTCAAGGTGGAGAACTCGAAATTATTTGAGCTGCTGACCAGTCTCCTGCAATAGCCTGTAACCTGTAGTTACCCAAATCCAACTTATTTATAAACCATTGGCTCATGTGCTGTCATACCCTGAATAATTCATTTTTAGGAGCAGTATAAGGAAATTCTGGCTCTGTGGTGCTCTGGCTCTATCTCACATAGTCAAGTGTGTGGACATTTTGGCACATTTGTACCCTGGGATTTTTTTTCTGAATGCATTCTTAAGGTTGCTATACATGAAATAAAGACAGTAAAACAAATAATATAGAAATAAATCTAATAGAATATAGATAATGAAGTAAACTGAACCAACTCAACTAAAATAATGAGAAGAGGCACTTGTGGTGAAGGTTTCTCAAGCCCATCAGGACTGGCAGATCAAGCCATCTCTCATGGAAATGAGGATTCGCTACAAACCACTGCAGAAGTGCAGTTCCCAGGGGTTTCCCCCCCCCCCTCGTGTAAATAACCCTTTCTCCACAAAAACATGACTTCAGTTGGGCAGCAAAAAGATGCTTCATTGGAGAAAAATGAAAGGGGGCAACAACGTTCACAGTGATGAAAACTTTGGCCTCTAAGTGGCAGAATGTCAAAAAAGTGGTAGCATTTTATGATATTGTAATTGAAAAAAAGTATGATGTTGTTAGTAGAAGTGTATTTAAGGAAAGCCCCACATGTGAATATAATAGAAAATTAATCCTCAGAGCTCAGAAAGTCCCTGAGGATGCAGAATCCATCACGAAGTTACCTCCTGTCCCAGATTTTCCTGTTGCTTGCCTCTGCTGACAACAGTTGTCTTTTCATTAGAGTATTTGATATCAATTTACTCAGACACCAGGGGCAGAAAAGGATTTCACTGTCTTCATCTGAAAGACACTGAGCCACAGAATTAGTACTTTGAACAGATGCCAGAGTAAAATAGTGACATCTCCTCTAAACCAAGAACCACAGGTGGGCACAGCAAATTGCCCAAAGCCTCTCAGGGCTGCCCAAGCAGCCACAACCCTCCCGAATTTCTGATGATTCTGGGATGGACGACATTCCTGATTGTAAAGGTTCCTCCTTCCAGCTCTTGTTATGGATCACATTTCGAAACCAAGCCCATAAAGTAATGTCCCTGTTGTCAATGCCCCGGTCCAGATAATCATGGAATGATGGCTAAGTTGGAAGGGACCACTGGTGGGGTCATCTGGTCCAACCTCCCTGCTCAGGCAAGGTCTCCCTAGACCTTGCACATGGCACAGGATTGCGTCCAGATGGTTCTGGAATGCCCATCCTCCTGCAGCAGAGAGGGCAGGGAGTGGCTGCTCTCGATGCATTTGCAGGTTAAAATCCCTCAGAAGAGGTTTGCCTCCATTTTGGCATGTATTGAGCATTAAACTAACTTTAGATGATACAACAAATGACCTCAGAAAGGGTGTCTACCTCCTCTCATTTGACAGAGTTGCTGCCTTCTCCTCCTCACTGCTTCCAGTGTTGCAAGAACCAATGGTACAAAACACCAGGAGAAGTGATGGCCCAGCTGGCACAAGGTTATCAAGGAGCTTATTCCCAACTGACTGGGCACCTGGTGAAACCTGTGCTTCACCCCAAAGACAGTGGGAAACTTTGCCCACTTCACTTTTCAAAGCCTTTGGCTCCTTTTCTTTTCAAACTTTGCTTATAATGAGGATTTATCACGGAAACCCTCAGAAAAAAATGAACTGCCCTGAAATGACTTGTTCTGCCCCAACATGGGATGAGATTCAGGTGCTCAGGTGAGAGCCCAGTGGCCTGGTGGGAGCTCTGGCAGGGAACAGCCCTGTCTGCGGTGTGGAGCTGTGCTGCTCGCTGTGCTTTCTGCTCACCCACCGCTGGGCTCGAGCAAGGAGCTGACTCTGCAACTGAAGTCCAACTCTGGACCTGCAGCAAGCAGAGCTTGTGCTTTGTTACAGCCAGAAGCAACCTAAACTGGATATCTAAAATTAGACAGCAGGAATTTTCTCCAAAGCATCACTGCATCCTGGTGGAAGAGTGGAAAATGGAGACGGAAACCTGAGAGCAGCAGAAACAAACCCTCTGTTTGTCAGCAGGACACTTGTGCCACAGGCACAGGAGCCTCTGTACTCAGCACATCCCTGACCTGCAGTGATCCCTCACACACAGCAAAGGTCTGGCAGGGCTTGGACTCAACAAGGCTCCTAATAAGGTATAAAAACATGTTATTTTTTTTTCAGAAGGCTCAGGGATCAAACTGAGACAAGCAATTTATTCCAGCAGAAACCAAGACATCACCTTAGAATACTCACAAAGAAGGTTTCTCTCCAAAAACAGAGAGCGAAAGGAAATGCAAAAGCATCAGCTATTGCTGTTCCTCCACCACGTTTTATCATATTCCTTTGAGGCTCAAATGAGGTTCCTCACCCTGAACCCCCCCTTTTAGGGCAGGTGTGCTGGTAATTAGGCAGAAGATGTGAAAATCAGCCCCAAAACTGTGAGTCAGTGAGCAGAGCTTCACCTCAGCTCAGCTACTTCACTGTCTTCAGCTCAGCTTCAGCAGAGACCCCACTTTCCACCCTCAGACCCCACTTTTTGCCCACAGAGAAACGCTACATACTCATATTTTATCCCACAGTCATTTTCCAACATGGAAAACTCCCAAAACCATGAATCCACCCACATTCCCACAAGAACCTCTTGTCCCCACAGGCAACCCTGATGTAGGATGAGCTCCATGGGCAGGACAGAGAGTGATGATCCCAGTTTTCCTCCCACCCTGTGGGCACAGGATGCTCCCTGGCATGATCCAAGGGTGCAGGGCTGAATCCACTCCCAGCCCCCATTATTTTGACCACCAGCCCAGGCAGGAAAAATGTACAATTCAATGTGCTCAGACACCACACTCGGGAGATTTCATTTCAGTCTCAATTTCTTCCACTGAACATTAGATTTGGTAGTTTTCCCAGTCAACTCTGCTTTTTTGGAAAAAAACCAAACCAAAACAAAACACTAAAGAAATTCAGCCACTTTCAAAAAGAAACCTTGAAAGAAAATTATGAGTTCTGTTTTGGAACCTGATCCAAATGGCTGGAATAAAAATGCTCAAACCAACTTAATATTTCCTGTACTTGAAAAATTTGGGTATTCAGTCTATATAATAGACTGAATATTTTTATTGGAAGTTTTAAAAATAGAGATATGATTTGGCTGTGATTCTTCAGTATTTATTTCAGCAAAATTCTGAGGTCATGTTGTTTGTGGAAAAAAAAAATCTAGAATGGTTTGGTTTGGAAAGGACATTAAAGCTCATCCAGTTTCAACTTCCCTGCCATGAGCAGGGGCACCTTCCACCAAACCAGGTGGAAAAATCATATTCTCTAAGTCCAATAGTTTTCCAGTTGTCAGGAAGTAAGTCTGCCTTCACCTCAGGTATTCAGTTTTCATTTTAAATGAACTCTCTCCCATTTCACTCTTCTTTTTCTCAACCAGATATTCCTGTTTTGCCGAAGACAGGCCAAAAATTATTTGGATATCTATTAGTAGGACAGAAGTTTTACAAGATGGGGGAGTTACAGGTGAGAGAAGCAGCTGTTTAGGCTGATGCTGAGCACTGTTGAAAATGCCCTCCACAAACACAACATTGGCATTGTTACAGATCATAAAATCACAGTCAAACCTGTAAATATGAACATCCTGGAGTTACTCATCTGGCCGTGTCTGCAGAGCCAGTCACTTGTTGCTGGGAGGTTTTGCACTCCCAGCAGTGGATCCCAACCTTCCCCACCGTGTTTCTCTTCCCTTCCCCAGAGAAGAACTCGACTCAACCTCCACCCAGCAACTTTGCTTTCCCATTTTTGACCGATAATTCCCTGACAGGTTTTTCCTCAGCAGTGCTTGCAGGGTGGACAGGGCTTTCCCTCCTCCTCCTCCTCCTCCTCCTCCTCCTCCTCCTCCCTGGCAAACAGCCCATCTGGCATCCACGTGGCAGCATTTGCTGTGTGGGATCTGCTGGAAAAGTGCCACATTTCCAGTAGCACTCACTGGCCACACCAGCACAACACCCAGGGAAATGACTTCCAGACTATTTATCTTTTTTCCCCTGAGGTGTGGGGCATCTCCTGTGTATAAAAATGCATTTTCCTTTTTTTTTTTAATTACAGCTCACAATGGTGAGACTCAAACAGGGGGATGCAGAGACAACTTTTCTTTAAGCCACACTTTGAGCCTAAGCTCAGCTCCAACTGCATCATTCAAGGCTGGTCTAAAGAGCAGGGAGAACACAGTTGCTACACCAAGTTTCTTCAGTTAAGAGCTGTTTGGGTTTAATCCACACCCTTTAGGATCCTCTGCTTTATGAGCAGAAGGGAACTTTAAAAACAGAGTCAGGGAAAAAAAAATGCATTGCTCACATTTTTTAAAAGTTGCCTTAGGCTCTTATAAGTTACATAAAGTTGCTCCTGTTCCTGTTGTAGTTATGGCAAAGTTATCTGAGGTGAATGGCACAAAGTGACGACTCCTGACTTGGAAAAGTTCCCAACTGGGGCCTTTTCACATAAAGAAAATCAGAATATAACCAACAGCCTGCAAATTAGGACACGACTCCAACATTTCATTGGGATCATGAAGATTATTCTAATATTTTTCAAAAAAAATCACACAAACCATCTATACTTAAAAACAGAATAATAACTTGTAGATTAACAGAGTGGGAAAAAAACCTGTTCTTGTTTCCAGTAGTTGCAATCATGGACTTCATTTAACCTGACACCTGAGTAATAATGGGAATATTTAGCTTTTGTGAGTATTTATTCCCTAAACTCATGACTTCTAGAAATCCTTCAAAATCCATCACTTCAGAAAGAGAAATTAAAATGAGAGATATTCTGGGGAAAATTACTCCCTTTTCTTAACATTCTTCTTCCCCCCACACACACATTCCCAATTTCCCACACACATTTTTAAGGCACTGCAAAGCAAGTTTTCAGGAGCTAAAACTACAAGAGAAACTGAAAAGAAAGGATATTTTAAAACAACCAAGACAAAAATAAAAGCCATCCCTAACTAAACACAATGGCAAAAAGTTGGACATCTTTCGTGTCTTTTATGACCCAGAGAGAGAGGAATGATTAAAAATGTACCCAGAGCTCTGAATGCCATTTTACTGTCATTTCCTTTGATTAACCTTCACCTGACCTCAATCCCTGAGGCAATTCCAGCTTCTTTTTTGTTCTTGTATTTAAATTTTTTGGTACACTAGGTGAGTACATCCCTCACTGCAGAGCAGGTTGGTTTTGGGGAGGATTTCAAAGAAAATGCTGATTTTTTTCTGGAGAATCATTTGCAGAAACCCTAACAGGGATGATAACAGGTCACATCTTCTCCAAATCTAGGGTTTTTTACAATCCCTGTAAAATCATGTCATTATTTTTTTCTATTTTTTCAGGACCTTGGTCCTGTTGGCTGGTACAGAATTAACAACTCCATCAGTTCTCACCAACATCTCTCTGCATCTGGAATATCTGCTTCCACATGATTCATAAATGTAACATGCCCACTGGAATGGGGGGGGGGGGGAAGCCAGCATGAATAAAAACTAAAAAAATAGATTTTAAACTCTTGGCAGAAGGAATAGATCCACCCTTTGATATTTGCACAAAAATCTTAAAATGCAGTTCTTTCTTATTTTAAAACTCACTATTTTTCAACCAAGTCTCATGATCTTGGGGGTTGAGCAGAAATCATGGAATGCTGAATATATAGACTGTTCTTCAAACTTTAATGGGATAATTTAAAAAAGGACAAACTGGGATAAGGCAAAAAATGGACTTGATGATCTTAAAGGCCTTTTTCAACCTAAATGTTTCTATGATTCTAATTAGAAAATCATAGGAGATCTGTAAATTATGCCTGATGATGAAATGATGAGGAATTCTGACCCATTTACTTCATCAGACACTGATTTAAGGGATGAGTCAACTGTCATCCGTAGGAACTGATGTGATGCTGAGACTTCTGATGGCACATTTTTAATCTGTCAGCAAAAGATATGTGAGATTGAACAGTCAAATTAGGACCAAGGGACATAGTTACAGCCCTTAGGAACCACCATGAGCCACTGCACCAGCTCACATTGGGATGAAGAGATGCTTCATCACACGTGGCCTTTGTTATCATTCCAAAGCACATTCTGTTTCACAAGCAGAAGTTATGGATTCAATGTTTGCTCTTCACTGCTGTCAGCCCAATGTTTGATGATCTGTCTGCATTCGTATCTCAGTTCCATATTATTCACCCTAAACAAATTTTCAGGAATAAATAAATAAATAAATAAATAAATAAATAAATAAATAAATAAATAAATAAATGGTTCCCAGGCATCAACATTTCTTTCAAACTGCCATCCACAAAAAGTTTAGGTAAGATCAACTGTACTTTTAATAGGCATGAATCATTTTGAAAAAATCATTTTATTTCTACTGGTCTTCCTAAGTTCCATTTTCTTGCTATCT
>JAWWLV010000158.1:1520687-1537619 GCA_035041135.1 Platyrinchus mystaceus
TTCACAAGCAGAAGTTATGGATTCAATGTTTGCTCTTCACTGCTGTCAGCCCAATGTTTGATGATCTGTCTGCATTCATATCTCAGTTCCATATTATTCACCCTAAACAAATTTTCAGGAATAAATAAATAAATAAATAAATAAATGAAAGGTTCCCAGGCATCAACATTTCTTTCAAACTGCCATCCACAAAAAGTTTAGGTAAGATCAACTGTAGTTTTAATAGGCATGAATCATTTTGAAAAAATCATTTTATTTCTACTGGTCTTCCTAAGTTCCATTTTCTTGCTATCTGTCCACAAAAAAAAAAAAAAAAAGTTGAGGTTAAACACAGACCTGTTGGGTTTCAAAATGACAAAGTAAATTCCCCTGGCAATTTCCAAACTCTCCTGTTGTAAGGAGGTGATTTGTTAACTCTGATCCTCCCCGGTAGAAATTTTATTCTCCACAAACTGGGAACACGAAGGAGTTACAACAAAAGTCCTGCAGATCTCAGTCATGAACCTTTTCTGGACTTAAATATTTCATAATGTTCATAACACAATTAATAGACTCTTAAAACTGAGTTTGCCCAAGCTCTGCTTCCTTTGCGTTTCCAGACACATCCAGCTCTGGGTTGCCTAATCCAGGACATCCTGCCCAGTTTTCCATCCCAGCATCTCCACTGAGTTCTCCAGTGGAGTGTCCAGCTCCTGAGTGACAGATGCCCTCACCTGATAGAGCTCAGTGCTGAAAAGGGGGAACAAAAGGCTTGGGAAGCGCCTCAGGGAGGGAGGTCGGGTGGAGGTTAATCGAAGGAAATGACAGTTTGATGGTATGCACGGCCCTGGAGATTACACATGTTATTTTGTTGGGTAATATTTAACTGGTTTATCTCTATTTAGGAAGAAAAATAAAGTGGATATATGAAAAAAATGCAGGAGAAGTCACAGATGCCTCTTAGGCCAGGCAGCCTGGCATGGGCAGGATGCAAAGAAAGCCCAAGGATGACAATTCTTCAGGTGCTTTCAACACATTATAAACATTTATAAAATGTTTATAAAATATTTTACTATCATAAAACACTTCACAGTAGCTGGGGAGGTCAGGAAATTCAATAAACCTCTCATTTCCCTTGCTTCCGTATTTACCCCCAATATTTACTAGTTTTCTCCTGAAGTGGGTGCTGGAGCTAAGAAGGGAAAATTCCAGCTGGAAAATGCTGTAGAAGTCTCAGAAACTCATTTGTGTCTTGTAATGAACTTGGCTTGGCCACATTCCTGCCTCGTTTGCATTTCCTTTCCAACCATTTTCATGCACTCGGAATTTTACTTTCAAGAGTCCTTTCAAAACCTGATTTTAAGCTTGGCTTGTGTGTGGAAAGGGCTTTTTAAATACACTCTCCTCAAATATTTAATCATGAAATTTATTCTAGTATTTGTCCTCAGTTAATTGGGAAATTAAACCAATATCACATGACTAATCAATCACAAATATATAACATACCCTGAATTCTGATTCCTACTTTTGATTAAAAAAAAAAACCAACCAAAACCAAAAACCCAACCAGTTAACAAAAAAATTTTGACAACTATTTCTTTTTTTTTTTCATTCTTCCTACAGAATAAAAGGCGAAAATTCACGGAATGAATTATTAATTACGAGTTATTCATCCAGCACTACTAAAAACTAATCTGTTTCTCTTCTTTTTTTTTTTTTTAAGCATCAAAAAGGTCTTTCAAATAGAGGTGGCAATAATGAAATATGGCAGCAGATCTTGAAACGTGCCCTTCCCCAGGCTGCGGATACAGAAAAGGTTACGGTCCCACAGTTATTAATCCCCCATCACACTGACAATTGATTTTGAACACAGTCTGTTGGAGTCTTTATAATGCAAGATCATAAATGTTCAAAACTAATTTATTACTCTTTGTTCCACCTGGCAAAAATCCACTGTCAGGTTGAGTTGTGTTGATGCAAAGACACAGATGAAGGTTTAAGTCGTGGGTTTATCTATGTTTGTAAATTTGTTTGCAAGACTTGTGGGGGGGGGGAAACATCCACAGAGGGTTTGGAAACACCCAGAGAGGGTTTAGAAACCTTCATAAAGGAGTTAGAAATGTTCACAGAGGAGCAAAAATAGAGGAAGAGGTTATGCTGCCATTAATCAATAGGAAATATTTGCACAAAAAGCCATATATTTTAAATTTGATGGGGGAAAGTCCTTGTTTGTATTTATTGGTATTGACATTCTTGGTTTGCACCCTGTTCCCTGGTATCTCTCAGATTTTCATAAGGAAAAATGTAAAAACTTGCTTTATCCACATATTGACTTATATACCAGGCAAGGATTCCCCACACACCAACGAGGGATATGCAAAACCTTCCACCCTACAAGGTGCAAAACCTTCCACCCTACAAGGCTTTTTCCTTTTTTGTTTTTTTTTTTTTTTTTTTAATTAGTCATTTCAAAGCCTGAACCAATTCCATTCATCCCGAAAATTCCTCAACTTACCTTTTGTTGCCCCCGCTCTGCCCATGCCAGGGAAGTGCCAACCCCCAAAGAGGGACAAATCAGAAAAAGAGGGAAGGGTAAAAGGGGAGAGAAGGATCCCCTTTGCACTGACATAACACCCTCGTTTGTAAAGATTAAGGGTTTTTAAGCATCAAATAGAATATATGACAGGGAAGCTTATTTTAAGGATAAAAATCCTGTCCCATAGACCAAGCATTCCATAAGGGATGAATTACAAGGTTTCCAAAGCCCTGCTGAAGGAGAGAACTGAAACACACACCAAAAAAAAAAATAGAGAAGAAAAACAGCAGAGCATTTCCACATCAAAAAATATGCCAATCCCAAAGTCTGCTTCCCAGGCTCCAAAGGAGTTTTTTCTCAGTAGAAAGACAAACTTGTAAAATGACCATTCTTTCCAAAACAACCACATAATACTTCTTTAGCAGCACTTTTCACTCTTAGATATTTTACAGCCCAAGAATATAAACTTTGTCCTTCCATTATCTACTGGCAGAATCATTTAATTGTCCTGGCAAGTTTATTCCTGTTTAATTCTTATTTTTACCCACGATGAGGAACTAGGAGAGCTCTGTGACTGAATGCTAGAACTGCTGCATTCATGACTTGTAGGCATCTGTACGATATTGAAATTAATTTCCAGTATAAAACAGTTAACAGAATAACCCCAGATAAAGGCAAGTATAATATTAATTTCATTCTTTTTGTTGGCAATGTTGTAAAGTCCATTGCTCAAGTAAAGAGCACTTTGCTGAGCCGGATACAAATTAATTTTACCATTCTTCTTCAAATAGGAATTTTAAAAGTCAACCAAAGGCTACAACAGCTTTGAAACATTTCAGTGATTGTTTTAATTACCTCTCATACAGCTGTGAGACACTGCAAAGGGAGGGGTGGAGAGGGAAGGGAGAACAACACCTGGCATGTTACCAATTGCTTTTGTCACATAAAGAAGAAAAAACAGTTTCCAAGCCCTCAGACCAACAAAAAGCTCAGCAAAGTCAACATAGATTGGGTTTTTTGTCAGTATATTAATGTTGTGATTTTATCCTGGACTATGTGTTCTTATTCTGTCAATAACTACTCTCACTGTTAAATAAAACCACCAAATCTCCAAACATTAAATAGATGAATTCTGACAGCTTTAAAGCTTGTTTATCAACCCCAAGTTGATGCACACACTGCAGTAAGTTGTTAAAGGCACACGTGGGGCTTCTTTGTAGGGTCTGCTCTACAGCAAAAAAAACAACAACTCACTTCACTTTTACCACAACTACACAAAAAACCCCCTATTTTTGTCATTTCAACCCTTAACAGAATTGCAAACTAGAGGCTACTGGGACTTGGGCTGGCCTTTGACACCCTGGCTTCCAGCACCTGAGGAATCAGTGAGTGCTGGGGGGAGAAAAGCCCCCTGAAAGGTGCAGTTGTCATCCCCACCCTGCATCTGCTGGCCACGCTGGTGGGAAGGGCCGACCCCTCCTTGCACCACAAAGCGCCGGAATCAACAACAACAACAGGAGAAATGAGAAAGGAAAGGGGGTGTCAGGAGTCAAGGCAGCACGTTTGATTTGCACATGTGTCAGTAAAGATAGAAGGAATCGCTGAATTAAATTAAATCAAAGCAAACCTGCTAATTAAAACAGCTAAAATTATGTTTGTGAAGATGTGTGACTGGTTTCCTGCTTATCTGCAAATAAGCCTCCCCATAATATAAACATGTTTCTATCTCCACTTCATTTATAATAAGTCTTTAGGCAGATTGTAATTAGTATTTTGAGTTTCTAATGGACCTATTGTGTTACTGGAGCAATATTTTTCCTGACCACCAAAATACTGATTATTTCTGTTTCAGTCTCAAGGGTTCTCACCTGTTCTTCTCATGCTGGTCAAAGTCTTGTATCCAATTTATCTGAATCAAATTGTTAGGGTATGTGTCTGAATACCATCATCTTCACAACATATTGCTTGTAGTTAATCACATTGTATTCAACTCTACCTACAAGCCAAGCCAGAAATTATTACCAATTTTGCTTGGGTTTATCCTGTAGCTTGATTTTCCTTCAACATTTAAAGAATGATCATGACAGGGAACTAAAAAAACCCGGGTTCAAACAGAAGTTTTGCGTGGAAAAAAATTATATTTACAAAAATCAACTTCTTGTTTCTGTTTTACCTATTCCCAAGTTCACAATGCATAATTTTACACAAACCCAATTACATAGCTCAGTGATTTACTGGCAAAGCTGGCCAGGAGAAAATTATCTGGCTTTAGCTAATGTGTGTGCCTATTTACAATCAAAACAAATCCACAGAAAACTGCAAAATGGCCACAAAGAAAAAAGAAAATAGTCAAGGCAGAAATACACCAGAGGTGACACAATTTGCAAGCTGAAAAAAGTTCACCTTATTTTACAATTTCACTGAGTAAGCAACAAACTGTGGCTACGAGATCCAGCCTTTCGGATCATGCACTATTTATTTATTCCAGGATTTAACTTTAAGCACATCTGGAGTTTCATTGGCTTGGAAAACATGGTGGGGTTTTTTTTGCCCTTTCCATCATTTTTTTAAGGATTAGTTTGCACAGTTAATGGGTGCATGGACTGGCTTCAACAGGATTACTCAGCTGTTTGGTTACCCATGGTTGGAGCAGGTTTTTTTTTACTTACACGGCTACAAAGGCATCAGCCCACAGTTACAAAGGGGGTGTGATCAGATATTGGTGTCTTGGAGATGAAAATAACACTGCAATAACAGCAGTGTATAATTTATGCTGACAACTCCTATTTTTTTGTTGTTGTTGAAACATTTCTGACCCAACACAGAAAGCCTTGGGGGGAGCATAGGATTTTTTAATTTGTATCAAGTGAAAAAGTCAAAAGTGAAAAGTCAAAAACGTAAATCAAACCTTTAGGATATTTAATTGCATCACAGATAATTTCAGATTATTGTATATCATTCCCCTGGAAGGACCACTTGGCACAGCTGAGGGGTTTTGGTAGATGTGGCCCAGAGTTCATTTACTCACCCCCATGCAACAGCTTCCTAAAAATACAGCAGGTTGCAAATATGCAAAACCCCAAATTTCGCTGTAATTGCATGTGCCAGCACTAAGTCCTGCATCAATAAGAAACCCCACTGATGTCAGCAGGACTTGTGACAACACAAGATTTCCCTCCCTCAGTATGGCTCTAAAACTGGATCCTCGGTGGGTATATTTGAATTATGTGGATTATATATGATTAAACAGATTTGGATTAAATGCCAGCTCTGGGCTGTCTTGTGGAGAACACACTGTCAGGACCACACTGATGAGCAGTGATCAAGGTGACCTTCCAGACTTTTGCAACCCAGAGCAAACTCTGAGCAACTCCAGTGAAGGGGGATTCTTTTTAACCCCGCAAAGGTCCGGCTGCAAGATGTCAGGAGTTAAAATGCCACTTTCCTGACCAACAGTTTTCATGCCTTAAAACCATGACTCAGGCGACAAAGAGCAATCTTTCTTGCATGAGAAAGCCAATCTCAACTCAACTACTTGAGCTGAGATCAGGATGGAAAGTAGGGCTGGTTGAGCCTTGTCTTAACGTGCAAGAAAATTCAAATGAAGGAGAACAACACCAAAATAAAGAAATCCATCAAATAGACACCAAATCCCAGCTCACCCTCCATTGCATCACTGCATTATCTCACCTATTTTTTTTTAAATGTCACTATGAAACCTTACTTTTTATTACTATTATTAGTCTTTATTTCACTCAAAAATATAGACTATAATCTCTTACATAAATGTGCATTTGGGTTAACCATAAATGACAGAAACTAATTTCTTCCTCACTGGACGATACAGCTGAGAAAAGAGTTTGGTGAAACAACTCTACAATAACTTCCAGCTCACCAGAGCTGAATTTTAACTCCAAATGCTTCACACAACTCCAGGATTCTGGAATTCTTTGATTCCTCAGCAGCCTGGAAGGATCTGCCTAGTGGATGCTGATACAAGTCCTCGTATTTAATAAGGGTCACATTTAGCAAAAATGGCCACAGAGGTCGTGCTGAGGGAGGAAGGAAAAAGACCTAAAGGATATAAAAGGGGGGGGAAAAAAACCCAGGTTGCCAAAGTCTGAGGGTTTGGCAGAGGAACAGAGATAACCTAATCAGCAGCACAGCTTTCCGGCACCGCAGCTCTCCGAGTGCTGTGCAGAGCCCTGTCTCTCTCCCCTTTGGATAAAGCAGCCCAGAAGTTCCTGGATCCATAGATAACACTGAAGAGGGGGGAAAAAAAAAAGAAGAAGAAAAAGGGAAAATAATGGGAATACTTTTCTGGAGTTTACTTCAAGTTCTGCTCAAAAAGGTTTTTAGCCCAAGATACCACATGAAAATTTCCAAAGGCTTGCTGGGGGTGGGAAGCTGTTACATAATCCATTAACACTCCTAGTGGCTTGTGCTGCATTCTCTCTCACATGGGCACTGCAGGAAACTTTGTGCTCTGAACCTCTGGGTTCACACTTGCCTTGAAGGACTTGGCCTGTGCAGCCAATTTGTGGTGAAGCCACAGGTCTGGAAACTTCCTCCCCTTTAACATCCCTCCTCTAAAGGAGCCCCCACCCCATCCTCTCCTCCACCAAGGACATTTTTAGTAAGATTGCTGTGCAGCTAATTACATTACCATGGCATCCAAGTACCACACAGTCACGAGACCTACTTCTTTTAACAGCCCTTGGGTTTGTGGAGAGGAGCTAATAGGGAAACATCCTTATATTTGGAGAGCTGAGGCACAAGGTCAATGCATTCGCCCAACATCCCTGCAGAGGAGGCTCTGGGCAGGAAATTACTCACTGTGGAGTAGCTGCCAGAGTGGACTGGGTGCCAAAGCAGCTGCATGGCCACCAATTTAACCAACCACTGAGCCCTCAGAGCTGCTCTCAGGAGAGTGCTGGGATTCCAGGAGGAAACCTTGAGCAAATAGAGCCAAATACCTGCTCACCACCTGCACTCTGCAGCCTCCAGCTACACCACCAGCCCTCACAGCAGCACCATATTCAGCTGGTGGCCCCAGAGTCCTTCTTGTGGACCTTGGTGGTTCTTTTGCAAAGGCAATGAGATGTTGGGGCAGCCTGTCCACAGGCAGAGCTCACCCTGCAGATGGGAGAGGTGCAGGGGCCCACACTGAGCACCACAGGCCACAAGTCTGTTGGCTCTGCATAAATTCTGTGCCAAATGCCAGGGAACCTGGATTTTTATCAGGGCCACCTTCCCCAGCCCCCTTGTCCAGCCTTGGGGCTGTATTGCCCTGTGTGTTATTCTGATGGTGTTCCCTGACTCTGAGTTTCCTACAGACGATGGTCTGAAATGAGACACTCCCATGTGTCCTGACTCCTGTGACCTTGTCTGGAACTTGACTTATCTGAGACAGCTCCTCTGATCCCTTTCAGCTCCTCAAGAGCAGAGCACTGCCTTGAAGAGCTGTTTTCCCCACACTATTCCTCTACACAGAACCAAATTGCTCTTTATTTCTAATTTCTCTCACCAATTTCCCTCATCCAGTTCCATTTGCTTCCTCTAACAGACTCTCTAGTTACACCTGTGATACTGGAAGAGTTTGGTTATGACTTGCTGCAACCTGTTGTTTATTTGCCTGTTACTGCTATTAGGTCAGTTTAAACTTGTGTGTTACCTTTGATGTCCTCAGCTCTCACTGCTCTGCTGTTAAAATGTTTCTTCCTGTATACTTGCACAGCATTTTCACCAGATAATTATTAAATATAAATATATAAAAAGCAACCACAACAGAACTTGAAGTGGGGGGATTAAGCCCCTCTCCTGCCCAGTGCCACCTCCAATCATTCCACCAGCACAAGCTTTCTGGTGGAAACAGGCTCAACCACAGCAGTTTGACAGGCTCCTAATTTATTCAATTAACAATAAACTCACAGTGCTGAGTCCTGAACCTGTCAGCCAGCTGAACTGAGGCAACCAGCTGAATACTAAGATATATTCTGCCAATGAACTACCTCAGACCTGAGGGCTGCTAAAAGCGAGAGTGGACCCCCAATACTAGGAGGGAAGGACCGTGGCCAAAGGTGTAACCCACTGGAGAGCTCACAAAGGTGACCAAACTTGTCCAAACCTTTGCCAACAAACCATGGACGTCGTGTTGTCGGGTTGCTCTACATTACTCAACATGCAATCCTTGCTGTGGCAGACAGATTAATTAATAGAGATAACAGAAACAGTGGTATATAATCATAAAAGAGAGCTGAAACCACAAAGGACTACAGCTTCCCTGTGGCACAGCAGTGATTTTTTTAAGTGTCCAGTCCCTTTTCAACAGTATTTTTAGAGGAATAGCAGTCAGCCAGATACAGCCACAGATAATCAGTGGTGGATAAAGAAAACCCTTCTCCTGACAATCAGCATCTACACTTTAAGCTGCAGAAGAAACAGCTGCCTCGCTGTTCATTAGAGAAAGGATTTGCCAAACACCCTCCCTGATGCTCTGTTATGCAAGGTAGTGCTATGTGTGTTCTCTCCTTCTACAGAGATGTAGCCTAAAAGCATCCGTATTTAGTCCTCCCATCCCCCTAAATCTTCCCCACAAAGGACACTGTCACCACCAAAGCTCTGCAACAAGGATCGTTTATATATCTGACAACCTTTAAACCCCCAAAGAAAGGGAAAGGGAAGCAGCAAAGCTCTCTGAAGAGCTCTTTGGTGGAACAAGCAGAATTATGAGCAGCAGGAGAAATATGAGTAATTAAGACAACAGTATATCTATATCTTACAGCTGACAGAGTGAAGCTGCAAGTTAGCTCTGGGCAAGATGTTAGCAGAGGAAAGAACTGAGCAGCCTGTTTCTAATGCTAGTGTTGAAAAGCCAGCCCAGGAAAAGGGCTAAAGGGACAATTTCATTAAAAAGAAGGAAGTAGGTTGGATTAAGAGAGCAGTTAGATGCAGACTTGTAACATGAAAGAAGCAGGTCAACAGCTCCCTGTAACAAGACAAGCAATCATTTGGGGAATCAGCCCATGTGCCACTCTTGCTGTTCTTAGAAGAAAATGCTCTGAAATCATCCATTGGTGGGTTATACGGAAACTTAATGCTGGGAGTTTGCACCCTGGCACAAAACAAAGCCCTGCCGTGGGTGGAAGCTGCAGGAGAGCCAAGGAGAGCAAGACATGATGTTTTCCAACAAACAGCCGAAAACAGGGGCTGGTTTTAGGCAGTCAGGACTCACCCAGGGCAGGGTGGTGGCCAGGACCCGGCGCTGGCTCCTGCCCATGGTCCAGCCAGTGCGACCCTGCACCGACCGGGCTGTGCTATCAGGGCTGGAACCACCACATGGAAGGGCTGGAGCTGCTCCCACACCATGACAAGAGCTCCATTCCGCTCCTTCCCCGGGCCCTGAAATGCTCCAGCGATTCCCCAGCTGGCAGCACTGCCCTCTGTGGCCACAGCAGCGTGGTTTATAGTGGTTTATAGCAGCCCCAGGCTGTGTTTGCCACTGAGTCTATAGAAGTGAATTAGTGGAAAATTTGAGCGTACACAAATCACAGAGCCAGCCACAGTTTGTCACGGCCAGGCAGCCTTTTCCCCCAGTGATGAAGGAAAGAAACTGTGGGCTGCATCCAGAGTTCCTGTGCTGCTGGGGTTAGAGCTGGGAAGGGAAGTGCTGTTGGATGAGAGGGGGGAAAAAAAGATCAACAGCAGCTCCCACATCTGCAGAGATTGAAGGTATGTCTGGCACAGTCACCTGGGGCTTGCAGGGTGTGAGGATATTGGGAAGGAGCAGCCTTCCTTTCTCACCTCCCAGCTCCACCTGCACGAAGGAGGAGATGGGAATCACCCCGAGAAAGGGCAGAGGAGTTGCTCCAGATTTCCATTCTTGCAAACAAGAGCAGCATTTACCCAAACGAGAAGAGCTGCAGCAAAGGCAGAGCCAAAGGGCACCAAATGAGGGTCAGCAGCTGCAACTGCTGCTGCCACCCAAGGAGAGGAGCTACAACCTGCACCAGGGTGGGGGACAGGGGAGGCTGGGAGGTGGCGAAGCCTCTCACCACAGATTTTAATTGAGTGTCCTGATATTTCTCTCACAACATTTAGTTTCTAGCCATGCTCTGGCCAACTCCACTCCATCCTGCTATGCCTTTCTTTATTTGTACCTACAAGCCCCAGCCATTCTCAGGCGTTTTTGTGCCTTACCAATAGCACCAACACTAATTCAGATTAAAAATACATCTGGACTCAATGTTTTACACTGAAGCACAGCACAGGTATTCCCTATCTCTTTTTCTTTCCCTACTTTCTCAGCCAGCACCACAGTGAGCAGTGGATCATCCTGCTCCTGACCATTCCATCACTTATTTGGTGTAGAGCATCTGAGGCAAAGGGTTTTCTTGCTACAGACAATTCTCTGCCATTTGCCCTAAAAAGAAGTGTGCCTGTGCAAGGAGCCCCCAGCACCTTTCCTACACAAACCTGCTCTCTCCATATTTCAAATCACAGACTCTAACGACTCCTTAAAACACACAGTTCTATTCAGCCCATAAATCAAAATACATAGTCAAATCCTGCTTGGAGATCTAAATCCTCTTTATACGCCTGGGTAGCTCCATTACATCCCTGAGGGGTCACACTGCCTGGATATTCCTGCCTCCAGCTCCAGCCCCATCCTCACACTGATCGAGAGCACCAGGGGATGTAGCCCTTCAAAACTCAAAAATTTTTCACTTTCCTGAGCACCAAAATGCACTAAAATTAGGAAAAATGGCCTCCTGTCACTCTGTTGACTTGCCAATGAGTTTGTTTGCTCACTCATCCCACAGAGAAATTGTTCCAGGGAAATGCTAAGAGGGTTAATATCCCACAGCAAGGCCAGGGAGAGGCAACCAAGTTCCTCCCTGTGCCAGGAAAAGACAATCACGAGGCTGAAACTGCTCATCAGCTGCTTTTCCCATAAAGGTGAGCAACTTTACAATTCTTTGGGATATATTGTTAGAAAGAGAGCTCAGAATTTCATATTATTATCATATTATAGGCGGCATTCCTTTGATAAAGGGTCAAAGATCGGGAAGACAAGAAAAATAAGGAAATAAAACCCAGCAACAGTCAGATCTTTGGCTGGTATAATTGGACACCCAAGTCCATGGAATTGTGTCCATTAGCAGGAGTGGGTGATCTGACCCATATGCTTTGCCACTTTCAAGTAGAAAGATTAAAACAAGACACCTAACAGCAGAAATGGGTTACATTCCATTTCAGAGAGGCTTGGCCTGCCTAAAATTCCGGAGGAATTTTCAACCTGCCGTCAGAGAGACTTCAAGGCTGTTTACCCAAACTTCTCAATAGTTCCTTCTAAAAAAGGATGATGAGCAACCATGTTGGGTAACGCAGATTTTTAATGTAATCTGTTTATAGTTTGAGATGGGTTTCCAGAATAGAACAGTTTTTAAATGTCCTGAGCCTTTGGCGTTCTCACTTTGATCATCTCCCATCACGTTATCGCTCGGAGCAGAACGTGATGGAGCCGGGCTAACAAATCTGCCAGAAATGACATCAGAAAGCCAAGTGACCTGAAAAAAAAAGTGCTCTGTTTGAGCACCAAGCTCATCTTCAACATTTTCTTTTTTTTTCTTTTTTTTTTAATACATTTTAATTAATGTTTTACTTTCACTGGATTTAT
The DNA here is from genome assembly GCA_035041135.1 of Platyrinchus mystaceus. Lineage (NCBI taxonomy): Eukaryota > Metazoa > Chordata > Aves > Passeriformes > Tyrannidae > Platyrinchus > Platyrinchus mystaceus. The sequence goes on from JAWWLV010000158.1 coordinate 1,532,882, forward strand.
CTCACTTGCGTGAAAGCTCGGAGCTTGGTCTTAGGGAAAAAAAAAACCTCCCATTGAAAACAAAAAGAGCCTTATTTGACCAAGGGAAGGCTGTAGGAGGTCCTCAGATAACAATAACTAACAATTCTTTTTGGGGTTGAACAGTTTAAATAAGGAACACTTTCTTAGGAGGTTAACTCTAAATAATAATTGTGGATTTTGCAGCCTGTGGAAGGGAGAGATTGCTCTTTGACAGAGTTTATATTACTAACCTGATGTGAGCAGACAGCTGCAAAAATGAAGTGATATCAGTGATAAAAATATTCTTTCTACATCTAGGCAGCAGGAACTGCATGGAAGCAAAGGGCAAATCCCACTGGTCTCCATGTACAGCAGCATCCTACACAGGAAGACAGAGACTGACTGACATGACACTGCTGGTCCACGGACCTACTGACTCAGTATGTATTTACTTTAAACATTTTTTAACTCTTCCTATTAAATTTCACATAGGCACCTTGCATTCCTTGGAAAAACTTAAACTACACAAGATCATTTATTACCCTTTAATTCAAGGCATGTTAGAACTGGCAAATAACTTGGTTAAAAAAATAGAATATTGTAATGATAGCACCCCCCCCTCCTTCCATCTGATGTAGAAAGAGATAATTTCTGGTACTAAAAGTGATTAAATTTGGTGCATTTCCAACTTGTATTTTAACAATGCATTACCTCCTGAATTGCTGCATAAATATTAATAGATAGCCTGATATGGGACTTTTGCCCGAAATGCCCTTGGAGAACCATAATCACGGCGAGGGGAGCACAGGAGATGAGAGAGAGCCCTGAAGATGGTGGTTCTATCCCCAGCTTCACAGACCTACCCCAGGTCAGGCACTTTCCACACAGAGCAGCAATATCTCAAAGCCCAGACTTTGTCTAGTAGGAGATGAAAGTCCTACAGACATTAATCTGCCCGATCCTCATCTGAATACAACCAAAAAACCTCCATTGATACCAAGAGCAGCTACACCAAATTTTCTCCAAATTAGCCAGACTTTAGTTTTGACATAGTGAGCTTTTAAATTTCACCCGTGGATGTTTTCTACTCTAATCACCTCCAAAAGGAGTGTTTAGCATTTATCTACCTGAATTTCATCCCTCTGAGACAATCTCATTAACAGTCCTGGTGGCTCTGGCTGCCATTTTAAGAGGCCAAGTGCATACAGAACCCCCTAAGTCATGTTCAGCCTTCTTGAAAACTGACCAATTATTTAGATCCCTAAATATGGACTTTGGGGCTGAAATTCAGGATATCCTCTTGGAAAACCTCTCTGCTCTGCCCTAAACCACATTTCTGCTCTCTGAGAAGAGAGTACTGTTGATTTTTGTCACTCTAATGGAAGAACATCACTCTAAACCCTTAAAATACTGGCAATAAAAGGCAAGAGGAGCAAATATTTCTGTCTGCAAACACCTATTGCCCAGCTGGATTTTCAGACACAGGAGGATTGTGCTAAGGGTTAAGTTAATTTAACTTTCCCCAAGTTAGAAAGCTTTGAAAGTTTAATCACAAATGAAATCCAGTGGGCAGTTTGGGAGCTCCCAGACAAATGTTCTCATTTTTATTCTTTATAGGCAGTGCTGAAATCATCGTAAACCATATTTAAAGAGGGAGAAGTTTCATGAGGGGAGGGAGCTGTTTTATGTGACAGAATAAGAGAAAAAAGGCAACTTACTGGTTTAAAATTTAAATCCAGCAAAATTACCAGAAACGCTGCTGGAAACAGAATGCTGAGAATTCATTATTTTGTTTCAAAGTTAGTTTATCATAAATCTGCCCTCTGACACGTAATAACTAGTAACATTTCGAAGGTTATTTGATAGTAAGTTCAACAGTGTAGGTGACTGAACATGTGAGCTGCATGATAATGAGTCCCAGGGGAAATCAGGCTTTAGGATGCAGGGTGAAGCATCCCTAGGCTTGTATTCAAATGGAAAAAACATATTCAAAAGTTTATTGTTTATCTCCTAAGAACATCAAATAATACACAGGCCTTTGAATCAAATGTATAAAGCACACTAGAGAACTATTTGCTGGGGGGAAAACGCCTGATTTGATCCAAATTCAAAAAAAACTAATAGCTTGTACACTGAAATGCACCGAGTGATTTGGATATAAAAAAGTGGAGGGGAGTATTTTAGTTTGTTCCTTTGCAGAACTAAGAGGCACAGCAAGTCAATTTGCTCCTGCATTGGGCTCTGCAAAGAGGAGCTCGAGAGCATTAAAACCAGTTGTTTTCAAATCCCCTGCGTTTCAGCACAACAGAGTTCTTTAGGTGTGACAAATACAAATTGCCCTGCTCGTCCTGAATTTCATCTCCAAAATACAACGGCTGTAATTGATTAATTTGTGGTGTACGAACTAATTTAAAGTCGATACCGAAAGCAAAAGGATTTGTTTTCCAGCAGGGAGGTGGGGTGCAAACTCCCCTCTCCAGCAGGATGCCAGTCCCACCTCTCAGCTTGCTAAGCTCTTAAATAACGAATCTGGTGCTGCCCTTATCAAAGTCAGGGGTAGTTTTGGCATCAGCTGTGCTGGAAAAGCATGTGAGAGAGAACTTTTTTTATACATAAACCCTCCCTACCACAAATGCCAAGGGCACAGCATTCCAGGCCCGTAGCTACGCTGCCACTGGCATCCTGCCACCTCCCTCGGAGCAGGGATGGAGGGGATGGACACGGATCACCCACCTGCTCCTGCCCTCCCTGGGCACGACCCATCCACAGCTGCAGCATCGCTGCTCATCTCCAGCCCAGCAGAATTTCCTTAGGGGGGGAAGTTTGCAGAGGAGGCACCGCGTTCAAGGCTCACGGAGTTTGGATATATCAAGTGCTGAGTTTTCATCTTCAGAGAAACATCTGCACTATTAAAAGTGATCAAAGGTGCCTCGTGCTGTTTAGGTACAGCCATACCTGTCAAGTGCACCACTTGCCTTAGAGAATCACAGAATGGCTTAGGCTGGAAAAGACCTTTAGGATCATCCTTTTAACACAGTTACACAGTCCCCTCTGCGTCAAGAGCCTGTTATTTCAGATTTTGGATGCTGAGAGTAAAATCAGCCTTTACTTTCAAGGTATCTTTCAATAATAAAATCCATTTTTCACGCATCTTTTTCACTTGTCCTCCTTTTTTTAACTCGTTACTTAAATCATTCCATACCGTGTACTTAAGTAGTGAAAAGTTATGCAACACATCTCTTACTTAACACCACCCCATCAGTCCTAATTCTTAATATTGTGATCACTTTTTTCAGAAATGCAGCTGGCAGAGGTTTACTGACACGCCACAAATCCTAATTATCATCAAAACTCTAAATTCTATATTGATGAATATAAGAGGTTGAAACACTCTTATCTTGACAAGCTCTAAAATACCCAATGAATGTTTGTTTATTCACTGTTACTAGTATATATTTCCCTACCTTAACTTTGGGAAAACAACAGCATTTAAATGAGCACCAAAGGCAAAGATAAATAAAACTGAGCAAACAAGCAATAACTCTGTCTAAAATGCTTTTTACTGTTCTTAAAAGGAATTATTTCACAGGAGAAGGTTGAACCCTAAACTGCCACAGTCTCAAAGAAAATATATTCAAATGGTGAACTTTCTGGACTCATCCCTGGAAATATTACTTAACCCACTGTTCAACTGTTGTTAGTTTACATGTGGAAAGTGCACTGAGAAAACTAGAGCTATATTAAAGTAAGACATAAAAACAGCCGTGTAATGTAATATAAATATTAAATAAGAACGGTGTGAGCCAGATCGGTCCTGAACTTTTGTTATTGCAGAGAAGAGTTAAAAAAGCAGGTTGCTGGCTGAAGGCAGCCCTGCCCAGGGCTGGGGTATTAAAAGGTGCATAAAGCAGAGGCTCATTTTCCTCTCAGGAGTCGAGCCCCGGTGCCGTTATCGGAGGCACCGGCGGATCCACGGCGAGCCCTGGGCTCGGGCCCGGCCTCTGTGTGGTCTTTGAGAACTGTCGTTATCAGCTTTCTGTTTATTATTGTGCTCAGTTTAAAGGGAATTTGCCAAGTGATCCCTGGACTCCAATCTTTAGGCCTGTTGTCAGGACAAATTAATTTCTGTGGAAACCCACTGTGCCTCAGATACCATCTAGGAAATGTAGGATTAATGGAGTCCCTGTACAACACGCTTTGTAGTGCGGCTGCTGGGGGAGGGGAGCGGGGCTTGGGAGGGAGAGACAACACAAATAAACCCCTGCACTTCAGGGGACTTTGGGGGGGACTTCCCATATTTTTTTTTAGTATATCAACTCACACCAAGAATATTTAACATAAATTCCAGCCACCAAAACGAACAGGCAACTTTTTAGCAGATAGAGCAGTGAGGGGAAACTCTGCTACCAAAGATGAGGGACCTGAGATCTAATTATCAATATTTTATATTTTATCCAACTCAGGTCGATCTCGTCAGTAGGAAAAACAGGATATTAAAAGGAACAGCCTCCTGTGAACCTTACTAGAAAATAATGAAACTCCACACATGATCCTTTGGCAAAGGGGTATTGAAGCTGCATTTCCTGCAGGGCTGGGTCATTGCTATCTTTGCTGACATTTAAGGCTGTTTCTTCACAAATGTGTATTATTTCATTACTAAAAATCTTTACCTGCTACTGTTCTTGCAATAAGTAAAATTTGAAGAAATTCTTTATTAGAAAAAGAATTCTTTCTTAGT
>JAWWLV010000158.1:1537827-1585304 GCA_035041135.1 Platyrinchus mystaceus
GAGGAGAGGAGAGGAGAGGAGAGGAGAGGAGGGTCCAATATGTTTTTATCAGTCCTTTCTCATTTTCAGGAGGACACCTCTGCTCATGGTGAGATATCCAGGTTTAATATCAGACATATTGGCAATTCTTGTCCTTGTTCTTTTCTCTCCAAAGCTAAATCAATTGATAATATCCAGGAGACACACACATCCACGTTCTGTATGGTGCAACATCCTGTGACTCCTCCGTGCAATTGGTGAGTTGTAAATCAGCCTGAAGTTGGTCCAAAGTGGCACAAAAACACCAAATGTATCACAAAATAAAAACTAAAATTCAAAAGTAAAAGATACCAGTCTTTTGCAGTCAAACACTAAAGCAAAATTTGACTATCTAGCCCGTTGTTACAATATTCCACTGTTAATAGCAGTGCTAATCTGGCAGCAGTGCATTTCTAGAGCACTCCTAATAGCTCACAAGCCTGGCAGATGCTGCAGCTCCTCTAATGTGTCTCTCCAGTTCTCGAATACCTCAGTACACACTGCTTCTCCTTTGCAGGGTACTGCAAAAATTCATGGCTTCTTGTGATCCCCCATTTCGTTTGGAACACCATTTATGGAGAAGATTCATTTGGGGACGTTATTTTTTAGTCTTCAGCTCACATGTATATGAGAACTACTTTTGTTTTATTCAGTATTCCAAAAGAGCCCGTTCTTCCCTAACTAAAACATTCAATCTTGGGAGACTTTTTATATGCTGGATTTTAACTGTTACAGAAATTCAATTAACTCCATAATTATGAACACAATTACCACTGAGTGTTACATGTGATTTGGTAGTAGCTGTTACATGGCACACACATACACTCTGGTTTATGATTTGAAAACTTAATAATAATAATAGGCAAAAATTCCCAAATATCATCCTTATTCTTTGGATTGCATACACAAACAAGTTTTAAATATGTTGCTCATATTTTTATTCCCCCTGGCCACAGCAGGGGGGTTGGAACAAGATGATCTTTAAGGCCCTTTCCAACCCAAACCATTCTAAGATTCTATGATTTTGGTGATGTAGGGTTTAATTGCAGGAATCATTATTTGCAACCAGTAGGCTGGACTTTCAGCTGATAAAAAGTCACCCAAATTGTGATAATTTGCTGTAAGGGGCATCCTGGCCCCATTAACTCTTTCCATGATGAAGTTAAACCCCCAACAAAGGCGGTAAGTGGAGCTCCAATGATTTAATGCATGGAGGGGGAAAAAGAAACTAAAAAAATAGAGAGGGAAAAAGCAAACATATCCAGAAAAATAGGGGAAAAAAAGGAAAGGGAGAGGATAGGAAACTCTATGAAGTTTTTAAAACTTTACCTTGTAGAGGAGTGGCTTCGCGACATGGTTGCACTCAGGGAAACGGTGGGTTCAAGGGGGGCTTTGGTGCTCTGGGCACATACAGAAATACCTCAGGGAACAGGCACCACGCTGAAGGCAGCACTGCTGTCACAGCCTGAGCCTTGGTGACACCTTCTGTGCCACAGGCTGGCCCTTCCCTGGCAATCTACTCACCCTCCTCACACCAGGTCCACTCGACCTGCTGCAGGTTGGTTACCACACACACCATTGAGGGGGGAAAGGATCCCAGAGGGGCTCGGGTTACTTCAGGCATTATGCAAAATAATTCTGATGTCACTCGTTCACCCTTTTGGTGAGACCACGCACAGCTCCCACTCCCACAACTCAGCCTTGCCCCCCAATTCCAGCACCACATGCCCAGTGATGCCAGTGGAGAGTCTGACCCCACATTCTCTTCTTAATCTGATAAGAACCCACCTCTGCTGACACAGCAATACCTACAGAGATCTCCACCTTCACCCACTCTTTGTACAAGAGCTTTTTTTCCCACCCACAAGTGCACAGGTGGTAGAGATTCCCTCAGCACACCATCCAAGGCTTCATCAGGGGATGCCCATGGACTTCAAACACACAAGGAATCAACACTCTTTTACTATAATCACTCTTCAAGTAATTGAAAATCAGAATTACCCATGTGGCTTCTCTACATAAAAAGTGATCTGCAACCTACAAATCTGAATGCAAGACATGTTCATGTGAAACGTTCAAAATACAAAATGCAGTTACAGCTCAGTCCTTGGTGGATGTCAGGCACTGCTGGAAAACTATTGCAGGAGTTATTTTAAACAAAAAATAAAATAAAATTAAATTAAAAAAGAAGGGTATAATAACAGCAGGGGTCAAAGCATTTCCAGACTTGCTAAGGGTTAGTTCTTAGCAACAGAGTAAAATATTTGAGCTTTAACAGAAAACTATAAATGCAAATATATATAAAATGAACCATAAAATAGGCTTCTTATAGAAATTCATCTCTCATAACAAGAACAGTACAAATATTTCACAACATGTCAAACCCACTGTATCTGTACATTCATGCTTTCCTCACTCCTGGCATTATAACCACACAAAACTGTAATTTAACAGCACTGGTAACAGTTTTCCAGTCTTGGGGCATGGAACCTCCATCCCAAGAACCTGGTGAATAAATGGCAATAAATGTAAATGACAGGAAAAACAAGAAGACATGTCTGAGGGCTCAGACCAGCAAGCTCCCAGCCCAGCAGCCCTTAACCCCCACCATCCCTTAAAATCACCCCAGATCCATCCCTGCAAATGGAGCTGCCACGTGGTTTGTTTTCTAAAACAACATCTCACTCTGCTGTGGAAGAAATTTAGTCCTTATTCCTCTTTAATATTCATACAGTACTGAGCTACATTAACAGCTAAGTTTTAATTTCAGAAACATTCTGACATTTACCAAGAACAGATTCCAGCCCTGGTTTCACACCAGGGTTTTTTTCCATTATCACTGTTATTACTGGTATTAGTATCACTGTAGAAGTGATTAAAAGGTCCTGGATGTCTTATTAAAATAATCTAGATCTACTTCCCTCTTCAGCACCAAGATACAATCTGTTGGTTTATAAATGGGAATCATCTTCCTGGAAATTAAATTTGAAGTATTTCTGTTCTTCTTTTTCTTGTGAAATAGAAGCACTTTTGCTGTTTAAATTGAATGTAAGAATTATTCTAAATATTTGAAGCAGAGACAAAAATAGTTATTACTGAATGCTGAACACTCCCCAGATCTGTTCATAAAATGGGAAAATAATAAAAGAGCAGCAACAAGCCAACTCTTCAAAACTCTCAGGGAGGCTGAGGAGAGAGATCCCCCATGGAAGTCAAAAGCCTCAGTCCTTCCATCTATTTTCAGGTGCTCATTTACTGCAGCACAGGCACACAAGGCTTGTGATTTCCAGAAAGGGCTGGTTTAGCTGCAATTTTGGAAAAAGGCATTTTAGTTTCCTGAGATAGCCCAGCAGTTTAACTACATGTGTTTGTGCATCAGAGCTCTCTTCCATATCCTTCACTAAATAGAAATTCAAAGAGTCTTAGGCGTAGATTAAACGCTTTCAAAAATCAATTCTAGGCTGGCACAGAAGTTAACCAGTCTGACCTCGTGATTACAGACTAAACACTTCCTTGGGAAACAAAGTGGAGGAATATTTTATGTCTCAATGATTATTTGAGATAGCACCACTACAAAAAAAAAAAAAAAAAAAAAAAAAAAAAAAAAAAAAAAAAAAAAAAAAAGAACCCACGGCAATATTTAAGGAAGTTTGTCCAGGGATAATTGCATTTAAAAAAAGGACTCAATCAGGAGGGTGGGATATTGTAGCATCAAAATCCACTAACAAAAGGCAGCATCCAACACACAGCTCATCCAAGCTCTGACAAACACTTTGAATTTCATGGAGCATTGTGAAAAAGAGATTCACATAAACCTGGTTACTTGGATTTTTTTATTTTTTTTTTTTTACCACTGGAATCTCAATATCAAGATACACAACGGCTCAGAAGGCAGGAGTAAGATTTGTTCTTATTCTAATGTCAAAAGAGCCTCTTCCAAACTACCTTGGGACTGATACAAAACAGACTTCTGCAGTTCCATATTCCTGAGGATGGAGCACAGATTTAATGCCCAAGCACTAACGTGCCTTGCAAGAGGATTTTTATTTTCATTCTTCCCCGTGTCAATGGCAGAGTAACCCCAGAGCTTTCAAACAAACGTTTGCCTTAGTTTGATCCTATAAATGTGCTGCCCAGTAATTAAATCCAGTTTGTATTTTTAAAGTGCACACAGAGCCCTGTTCCACCCAGCCCCAAACCGCCTCGTGTTTGCATCCACCATCTCTCAGTTCTGGGAAATCCATAAATTCATTTGTCAGAGGTAAAAACACTCACACAAAACTCCTTCTAAATCTTTTGAAACGGTTTGTTCAAACTCTTGACATAACGTTTTGCTCTAAACAAATTTCTAGACAACCCTGTGATTTTCCATCTCAAAATATACTGTTTCCCTACCATGAAACTAGAACAGAGGGTCTGAGAGAAAGGAAATTATTAAGCATTCTAGTGGGTTTTTTCCAACAAAAACTAAGATAGAGGTCAATGAATAAGTATGTGCAGGCTGGAACTTAAATCCTCTGGGGTGACTGTAGGCTAATTAATAATTAATGCCAGAGACATGGTGTTTGAAATGCAGATGTGATAACTGGAGGCCTGGCAAAGCTGTTCAGAGGAAGCAGATTTGGATGCTATAGGGAATAGGCACTCCCTTGCCGGCTGGCTCTGAAAGCAGACCTGGGTGCAAAGCAGGGCCTATGGTTTAGATTATATTCCCCTCAGCTGTTAATTACCTGAACCTACTTTGAAGTTTTTCTCTTTTTATCCTCTGCATGAAAAGAGATTGGTTCAGCCAAGGGACTTGAAAAAATGATCAAATACATGGAGTAGAGGAGGGGAATAGAACTTCAGATATAAAAAAAGATAAGGAAGAAAAACACTCAGGGAAACACACAGGAACGTATTAGGAAGTGTACGAGTGTGGCTCGATGTTTCAAGCGAGTTGTGCTGCTCTAAGTTATTTCAGCCATTAAATAAACCCCCGCGTGTTTTATGAATAGATTTGTTAAAGGGAATCTCTGGCTGTATGTATAGAGTTTACAGTAATTATTTGATGAAAGTACCATAGGTGATTTCCTATGCTATTTTTAATTCAATAAAGTCATTTAAACCTCCTTGTGTTTGGGGCTATTTAATGAGGTGTGCAACATTAGCAGAATCACCAATGAGCTGTTACTACAAGGATTTAGATTTTGCGGGAAAAAAACCTCATTTTTGTGAGGGAGAGACACGGGCTCCGTGTGCGCAAGGAAAGGAAGGCAGGTGCCTTCAGCACACAGGGCTCCTTTGGCCTTGGGGGTGGGGGGGGGGGGCCGGAGGGTGAATGAACCATTTTCACAGCAAGTAGGGTGTGGAGTGGCCCACGGTGCCCTGGCACGGGCAGGGCTGAGGAGGCAGGGGGGATGGGGATGAAAGCAGGGGTGGGAACGCTGGTTAGGAGGCAGGGGTGCTGGGGGTGAAGGTGTGGGAATGCTCGTGGGGTCGCCGAGGTGCTGGGGATGAAGCCGAGGCAGAGGATGCTGCCCGCACCCCGCGGGCGGACGGGAGATGTTTGTGGGATCCCACGGGCACACCGTGAGCGCAGGGAAACACCCCATCACCAAAGGAGGGTTGTGGGTACCTCTTGCGACACCGCCGTCACAGCGCAGGAGGAGAGGGGCCGGTTCCCCCGGGTCCCCGCTGACCCGCTCCGGGCTCCCCGGGGCTCCGGGCGCCCCCGGCCCCGCTCGCCCGGCCCCGGCCGGGTCCCTGCGGCTGGAAGGGCAGCGAAATCGCCTCTCTCCCCGGTTTGCTTCGCAGTGACACATCGTTGCCTTTTCAAAGCTTCTCCAGAGTGGGGTTTTTTGCCTCTCTTCCCCGCTCGTTAAAGCTCGCCCGTTCAAAGGCGAAACTTCCCAGCAACTTCACTAAAACCCTTTGAATCAGGGGAAAAAGAGTGGTATCATAATTTTTTTTTCTCTCCCCTTTTTTTCTATGTTTTTACATTTTTTTTACCTACTCTGGGGTGAAGCAATCTCTGATGAGCTCCGGGCTGGTTGTATTTAAAAATTAACTCGACGATGCCTGTCCTCAAGGCGCAGGCGTTTCGCATTGACGCCCATCACCTTGGCACCGCGCTTCTCCCCCTGCTGCTGCGGGGAGCCCACCTCGGCCCAAAACGAGTATTTTTATCCATTTTTCTCTCTCCCAGCACCGCTTTTCACCGTGACGTAAGGGCACACGCAGCTCTACTACAGCCTTACACAGAGGTGTACACCTGTGGGATGCTCCCCCTGCTTTGAGGGGTAACTCGTGATGCTGCCGGGTTATCTAGCCCTGGGATAATTACCTGCAGCTAAAGTTCCCACGTGAAGGTGATGAGTCCATCCTCGATTTCCCCCAAAACGGGCGTGGGAAGCACATCCATGTCCGTGTCACGGGCGTGGGGTGGCCCGGGAGAGCCACGCCTGGGGGCGAGAGGGGCTTTTAATGGAATCACAACAGTCACACGGTTCCCTATTAAATCCTGCTAATTTTCTAGGTGAAGGCTGTGAAGTGAATGTGAGGAAGCATTAAAAGGGAATTGAATTTGCATTCCTTATGCTACAGGCACATGTTTACATGACCTTTAAAACAGAATTAAAGCTGTATCATCAGCAGCTGTAGGCAATTCACATTACTAAGGCAATCAAATCAGAAGGCTAAACTAACTATAAAACATAAATTAAACTGATAGAGAATCATCCTAATTCACTAGGTTTACTTGCAATTTACTTATCCGCTACTAGTAATTTCTAAATAGTTTGGAGAAGAAGCAAAGAGGAAATACTTGGATGTGGCACTTCAAAACTGTGTTGTCCGAGGGGGAGAGCCCGCTCTCCCGGGGTTCTCCATCAAGGATGGCGGGGATAACAGCCCGTCCCGGTCCCCTAGAAGTCCACGAGGGCCTGCAGACTGATACCTGCACGCCTAAACCCCCAGCCTTATGTGTTGGCTCAAGCCCGCGGAGTCCCTTTGCTCTCTGGTGGACCCTCAGAGACGCCGTTTATTTTCGAAAATATGAAATAACTGCACGTCCAATACAGCTCGCATTGCACCGCTGCCTTCTGCCCCCTCCCCTATTCCCAGAGGGACGCTTTCCAATGTCTGAAACACGGCAAGAAAACCCACAAAAATCGATAGCACCGGTGATTTCATTAAAAGTTTGCGGAGTGCCTTTCCCCGGCTCTGCTCCGGCGCTCCCGGGCGGAGCGGGACCGGCTCGCCCCCCTCCGTGCCCCGAGCACCCCCCGCTTTGATTTATTCCCATTTATTTCTCGTAGCCGAGGGTTGTCTCCCCCCTCCTTTGACGGAAACTCTCCCGTGTGCGCTGCCCTGGGGCCCGCAGTGATTTATTGTCCGCCCGCCTCCCCATGAACTTCTCCCCCGCAGCCCCCGCCGTGCCCGAGACCCCCCTCCCGGGGAGGGCACAGAGGGGCAGGGATGCTGCAGCCTCCAGAGGCTTTCACCGGGATTCTCCTGGTCGAGTGGGGAGAGAAAAGGTGCCAGGAAGTGCCAGGGAACCGCACACGCTCAACCTGCCTCACGACCCCCGTCCCCATCCTGCATTGCCCAAGCGCGATTCACGAAGGAAACATCTTTTAGCAACGCAGCCTGGCCTGAAAGTTCATTTTGATAACAGCTTTGGTTGGCGCGACCTGAATGAAGAGGGGAGGAAACTTTCCACCAAGCCGTAAACACGCGAAAGTCTGTGACAAAACAAGAATTAGCAGCAGCATCTACGCATTTCTAAACGTAAATCTAGGAATGACGAGGCTCTTCAAAATGCAGGAGGCGTTTCAATCCCTCTGCGGGATCAGGAGCATCGCTGGATGCTTTGCACAAGGAGTGCTACAGCTGGAAAAACGTATAGTTAATAAATAAATAAATAAGGGGGAAACCCACAACACATAAACCCCAAACCCCACATGGAAATTGCTTGCTGAGCTACCAGACAGCAACGTAGGTATTTGTCATCCAAGGAACAGAGCGATTTGTCTTCAGTGTCTCATTAGTCAACAGAGGTTAACTAGCGAGCCAGTTAGTACGTGTTCAAATCCAACCCATTTTCCTTTAAATATGTCTAAGCGGGAATCTGTCCGTTCGGGAATTGTGTGTGGATTATTTCTAAAGCTCGGGGAGGATGGCCTCTGGCGTGGCGGGAGCTGCTCAGGGGCTGGGGGTGCCCATCCTTAACCGCATCCCCCCGTTTGCTGGGAGAAGCTTCACAGCAAAAAAATAAAACAACAACAACAACAAAAAAAACCCCACCACTAAAAAACCACGGGATTTCGGTCCGGGATGAAACAAATGCATTCTTGTCATCACGCCCGTGTGAATGGCACGGTGAGGAAAGTGCCTACGTAAAAGGGAAGGGACCCGCATTGTTGTGCGGGTCTATTAACTCCTGCCGTGACCTCAGGAGCTGCCACGCACCGCCCGAGGAGGGTCCGCGGCCGCAGCCCCCTCTCTCCCCATCCCTATTTTCTCCATAAACACAACAAAACCCGACGTTTCAATTCGTGGATTTAATAAACGGCCAGACCGGTCCCGCAGCAAAACTGTGCGCTTTGGAGAGACTTCCCGGAATATTTATGGTTTTTTGCTCCATCAACCAAATGTTCGAAACGAGACCCGCTAAAACCGACCCGGCTCCAAAGTAACAGTGACCTGAACATGACGGGGTAGTGCACGAATGAACGACATTTTTTTTCCCGCAGCAAGTACATTTTTTCAAACATCAACAACGTCGAAAAAATATTAATAAAAATAATAATAATAATAATAACAGGCGATTCGAGCAGAGGAGCGAGGAGTCGCCCAGAAAGCTTCGGAAACCACAGCAGATAGAATACAAATACTATTTACCTTGTGATTTTTTCCTGCCCGGGACTGGCTTTATTGTCCCTCCCTGGACCAGCCCAGCCGCAGCCACGCTCCCTCCGTGCCGGGCTCTTTGCTGCCGGGCTGGTGCTGGGAGAGATTTGGGGGGGGGGGGGCTGCTTTCATTCTTACATTAGGACTAGTTTAATTTGCAATCTGTCAGTCCATCTCCTGGCTGGGGCTCTGAGATGGCAGTGTGTGGCTCTCTCTCTCCTCTCTCCCTGCACAGCATTTACTCACGTTCAAGAGCAGCCAACAGAGACCAAAAAAAAAAAAAAAAAAAAAAAAAAAAAAAAAAAAAAAAAAAAAGAACTAATTGAGCTTGTGTCGGTATTGGCTAATTTCTGCTAATACTCTGTAAATTCCTTTTTACTTCTTAAGCTTTCCCCACGCAGGTTAGGTGTTCCCAAAGCCTCTCCGGAGCTCCAGGAGCCGCTTTCTCAGCCCTGATGCGTGGCTGGGCTTAAACGCCTGGATGTACACAATGCAAACCTTAACTCCTGGCTCCAGAAACGGTTAAATTGCCCTTTCCCAGCCCCCACCCCCGTTATGATTGACTCTGTTTTTAAATTTGCACTTGTTCCCACCAAGCGCAATCTAACTCGTCCTGTCTCTAAAGTGAACTTGTGTTGAAGGTGAAGTTTTCAATATAGAGGTCACGACACCGAGGCACAGCTTACCGCTCCGAGCTTCATGCTGTATTAAACACAATCAAAACGAACCCCTTTTAGACCTTTTTTTTTTCCTTTTTTTTTTTTCTCCTTCCCCTCCCGCGGATGAACAATGAGGAAAAAAAAACCCCAAATCTCTTAAATATAATAAAATCAGCTCTGTCACAATAATAATCGCGCTCCTGGGCTCGCTCTGCGCCGGGTCCCTTCCTACGGAACACAAACACACCGCACCCCGCGTCGGGTTGGAGCTCTTAAAGGGGAACGTGCGAGGTTGGTGCGGGGGCAGCCCGCCCTGCCCCACGCGTGGGGGACGCCGAGGGGACGCCACGCACCCGGGTGATCCCAGAAAGTCCCGGTCCCGCCTGTGCCAGGGGGACTCTACATAATCCCTGCACTTCAAAGCGGGGGGTTCTCTCCAGCGACTTCTCGCTGCCCCAGGACGGTGCTGCCTCCCGCTATTGTGCGAGCTTTTTCACGCCAAAGATTTAGCAGAAAAAATAGATATTAAAGCGAGTTATTTGTTGGGCAAACGCGGGTCTCTCCGGGGCGGGGGCACCCGGAGCCAAAGGGCTGGAGCACACGGTTCGAACCCAGAAAGTTTTTTTTTTATTTATTTTTTTTTAATAAAAAAAAACTTTAATGGGTTTCGGTCTATGAAAAATAAGTTACAAATTCTTGCAACAGTAGCTTTGCATGTACTTATTTTTCTCCCATGTCCAGACGGGGTCGGCTATTGAATAAGGCTCTTTTATTCTGCATGGGGCAGGGGATTTGTGGCCATGGTCCCCCTTTTATTCCTCTCTCTATGGAAACCCAGATCATGGGGAGAAATATGCGAGGCTGAATAAAGAAAAGCAGCAGAAAGGACCGCTTGAGAGCGGCATCTGTTACACTTGGGAAGTTAGACTGACAGGAAAGAGCTAAAGAAACCCTCTCCAGCAGATTAGTTAGAACAGCAAGAAGATTTAACTATATGCAGATAAAAACACTATAAAATCCACCATACTCTGCTCTAGGCGAGGTGAGAGCTGCCTCGGCGGGAGCGGAGCCGGGCTCTGCCTTAGCTACATTTGCAGCAAAGATTAAAATGGGACGTTCGGGGTTTTATTTCCCTGCTAGAGACTCTGCCTTAATTAAACGGCGGATCTGAACATCTATTTTCACGGGCGATGGGATTTGAAAAATTGTTTCGGAAGTTAAAGTGCAAATTAATTTTAAATAATTTAGTTACGTTTTTATACAGTGCGGATTTGATGTTGTTGGGGTTTTTTTTTTGGTTGGTTGTTTGGGTTTTTTTTCTTTCTTTTTTTTCTCTCTTTTTCCCGCGGGCTCCGGGGATGTTTATTTCGAGGAGCTTGTGAAGGCGGAGAGTGGAAAAAAAAAAAAAAAAAAAAAGGAAAGAAAGGGGGGGAAAAAAAGAAAAAAAAGGAAAGGGAAAAAATGAAAAGGCTAAAAAACCCAACCAACCAACCAACCAACAAGGAAGAGGCTGCTGCTATAACTCCTTCCCTGCCCTCCCCGCGCTCCGCCGGGCTTGGCCGCGGTGCTGCGCGCCCCGCACTGCCCTCACACTCCGCGCGGGGAGCGGGGCTCCGATAGGGACATTCCCAGTACCGACCCCCCCGCCGCCCCCTCCCTGTCCCCCCCCCCGCCGCACACCCCCCTCCACCGCCGCCGCTCTACCCGCAAACTTCATTTCTTATTTACTTTGCCTTATTTTTTATGTCTTTCCCCAGCCGCCCCCCCCTCCCCGCATCCCCGCGGGTGCGCAGCGCAGCGGTGCCCGCCGGGGGCCCGCAGCGTCGCCGATATATCGCGATCTGCCTCCAGCCACGCAGCCCGCTCTGCTCCTTCACCACCCAACCCTGCCTTTAGCCCTCTCACACGCTGCCCCGGCGAGAAATTATTGTGATTATTATTATTATAATGAGCAAAGCGATGGGACCCGGCTCGGAAGGAACCAGAGGAGCGCTCACCTTATTTAGATCTATTTTCTCATTTTCTTGAATTTTCTTCAGATCTGTCTTCTCAGAGAAACTAATGCCTTAATGACTTTCTGGTAGCTGCAAGCCTTCTTTTATTTCTGCTAAATATATGAAAATGTATGCAAATTTAAATCAAGCTTAACCTAGGAGCTCTTGCAATATATTTAATGGAATTTCAAACCAATAAGGGGACTCTGATGCAGTCTTCTGGAAGTGCAAATATAATTACGCAGCTCGGTTACCTCCGAAACGATACGGGGAAAGGTCATTTTGGAACTCGGGAGCGGGTCGGGGGGTCCCGGGGCTTCTCCTCCGCCCGCCCCGCCGAGGCTCGGGGGGTGCGGGGCTGTGCCCGGCGGGCCCTGGCGAGCCGGGGGGCTCCGAGCCGCCCCCCGGGGAGTGCCTGGGCACCGCACTCGCCTTTTCCCCCGTTATTTTCCCTTTTCTGCCCTTTTTTGCCGTTTCGCCCCGCAGCCCGCCCGCCGGGAGCGCACCGCGCCCGTGCGCTCCGCGCCGCCAACTTTGAGAGACACCAGCGGGACGTGCCGGCGGCGGGGTCGGGAAAGCTCCTTTTGGGGCTGCTTTTTATTATTTTGGGGGTTTCTGAGTTTTCTTTCCCGACGGAGCGCAGCGGCCCGAGGGGTGGGGGAAGGAGGGGGCGGGCGGGGTCGGGCAGCCCGGGGCGGTAGCACCGCGGGAGGAGCGGAGCGGGCGCTGAGCCCCCTGAGCCCGGCCCGGCGTGCGGGGGGCGGCGGGGGCAGCCCCAAGGTGGTTCCGCACCGCAGCCGCCGGGGCGCCGCCGTTTAACCTCTGCCGCGCTCTCCCCCGGCGCTAATCGCTCCCCATTTAAGCCGTGCCCCCCACGGCTCCCCTCCCCTCCCCGTTCCCATCGCTCCCCCGTTCAAGCCGTGCCCCCCGAAGCCCGCCCGGTGCCCGCGCGGCGCGGAAGGAGTTAACGCGGCGGGGCCGCCTCGCGCCCGGCCCCCGGTGCCGGCGGAGTGATTCACTTCCTGCCTCGCGCCCGCGCGGCGCCCCGGCCCCGCCCCCCTCCGCCTCGCCCCGCCCCCGCCCCGCTCCCATTGGACGGCGCGGGCGGCGGCGCGGCGCCATTGGGCGCGGCGGATGCCAGTCAGCGCGCGGCCGCCGCCGGCCCGCCGTGCCGCTGGATGTCAAAGCCCGGCGCGGCGGCGGCCGCTCAGTATAACTCGTGGGGCTGCGGCGGCCATGGCCACAGCCGCCTCCAACCCCTACGGCCTGCTGGGCGCCGGCGCGCTCGCCCACGCCGAGGGCGCGGGCATGCAGCAGGGCAGCCCGTTCCGCAGCCCGCAGAAGCTGCTGCAGAGCGAGTACCTGCAGGGCGTCCCGGGCAATGGGCACCCGCTGGGGCACCACTGGGTGACCAGCCTGAGCGACGGCGCGCCCTGGCCCGCGGCGCTGGCGGGCGGCCCCCTGGAGCAGCCCGACGTGAAGCCGGGCCGCGAGGACCTGCAGCTGGGCGCCATCATCCACCACCGCTCGCCCCACGTCTCCCACCACTCGCCCCACGCCAACCATCCCAGCGCCTGGGGGGCCAGCCCGGCGCACAGCGCCTCGCTCGCCGCCCCCCCAGCCGCCGCCGCCGCCGCCGCCGCCGGGCAGCCCCTCGGCGTGTACTCGCAGGGCGGGTTCGCGGTGGGCGGGATGCTGGAGCACGGCGGGCTCACCCCGCCGCCCGCCGCCGCCGCCGGGCAGGGCTTGCACCCGGGGCTGCGTGGCGAGGGCGGCGGCGAGCACGGCGAGCTGGGCGGCCACCACTGCCAGGACCACTCGGACGAGGAGACGCCGACCTCGGACGAGCTGGAGCAGTTCGCCAAGCAGTTCAAGCAGCGCCGCATCAAGCTGGGCTTCACCCAGGCCGACGTGGGGCTGGCGCTGGGGACCCTCTACGGCAACGTCTTCTCGCAGACCACCATCTGCCGCTTCGAGGCCCTGCAGCTCAGCTTCAAGAACATGTGCAAGCTGAAGCCGCTGCTGAACAAGTGGCTGGAGGAGGCCGACTCCTCCACGGGCAGCCCCACGAGCATCGACAAGATCGCGGCGCAGGGGAGGAAGAGGAAGAAGCGGACCTCCATCGAGGTGAGTGTCAAGGGCGTGCTGGAGACGCACTTCCTCAAGTGCCCCAAGCCGGCCGCCCAGGAGATCTCGTCGCTGGCGGACAGCCTGCAGCTGGAGAAGGAGGTGGTGCGGGTCTGGTTCTGCAACCGGCGGCAGAAGGAGAAGCGCATGACCCCTCCGGGGGAGCAGCCGCAGCACGACGTGTATTCCCACGGCGTGAAAACGGACACGGGCTGCCACGACCTCTGACCGCGGTCCGGCCGCGGGACTGCCCTCGGGGCTTTAACTTATGCTTTCGGGAGTCGCGGCGCGGGGTCCCCGCCCGCCGCCGCCTCGGCAATATTTTTATTCCTCTCTCCGACCTTCCCGCTGGTCACACACGGTGTTTACTCGCAGACAAGGTTTGTTTTTCGGGCTCCGCTTGGACGAAGGAAAAAAAAAAAAAACCCACAAAAAAACCCCCGACCACACAACAAAACAAAACCCCAATGGAAAGGAAAAATAGAGAGAAAAAAAAAAAGGAAAACCCACGGGAAAAAAAAGAAAAGAAAATTAAAAAAAAAAATATCAAAAACAAACACAAAACGAAAAACCCGACAGAAAAGGAAAGACAGATGTGTGCCTATGAATAACCTTCCAGCGCCTTGGTTATATCAGCTGTATTTCAGGTGAATCTGTTTTACAATAGACTAGTTTTGCATTTTTAAAGACTTATATAGCGTTTTTAAATGTCTGAGGTGTTTTACTACAAACTGTACACAATATTTGTGACCTAATTTGTACCGAATCGAGCAGTCAAAAGCGTTTCTCCCTTGCCCACGCCACCGGCAATGTCACCCAGCGGGGACGGGGCAGGGCGGCCGCGGCCCTTCCTCGCCCCCCCGAGGACACGGGGGTCCCTCCGCACCCGCGGAGCCCCCGCACCGATGTGAAGAACAGGCTTATTTGTTGCAGCTTTTTTTCTTCCTTTTTCAAGAACTTTCCAACACCGTAAAACGGTCGGGTCACAATCCTGACCTCCCCCCCCCCTCTTCTCCCAAGGAAAAAAATATTATATATATATATATATAAAAATAATTATTTCGGAGAGATTTACCCGAAATTAAGCATCACAACCAAACCCGTGGCATTTGCCAGTCTTTTTTTCTTTCCGAAGATGAGTTGGGCTTTTTGATCAGCGCCAGACTGAGAGGTCTGTAGTAAAACACCTTTATCCTTCTGCGCTTTGGCTTCGGAAATCGGTTTCTCTGTATTTTGTTTCGATAGTGAAGAGGAATGAGGTGTCTCATGAATTTCGGGGGGGGGGGAGGGAGGGAGGGATTGGGACAGAAAACACCCGCATTTGGTTCACGCTGAGCTTCTTTCCGTGTCACAGGGAGATGCTGGATTTGTGGAAAAGCTTTTATAGGGGAGGGGGGGAAAATGTAATCAGCGACAAAACGAACAGGGAGAAAAAAAAAAACCAAAACAACAAAACAAAGAAAAAGTCAGTAAAATGCTAAACGCAGAACCCTTTTTTGGGCACAGGGAGGTGCAGAGCTGTAACCGCCCCCTCTCCTCGCCCCTTGTTGGACACAAGGACCGGGGTGCAGCGGCCACGCACCCACCCACGGGGGGGAAATTATGTGGGTGGGTGGGTGCTCCCGCACCCCCCGGGGCCGCCGGGCAGGGCCGGGCTCCCCCCGCACCCGGGATCCCCCGCACCCGGGACCCCGTACAGCCCCGCTCCCTCCCCTGCCCTCCAGATGATTTTTTCCTTTCCACATTTATATTTTTCAAGTATTTTTCAGTAAGCGCTAAAAAAAAAAAATTAAGAAAAAAAAGAAAAAAAAAAAAGAAAAAAATTACACTGAGGACCTGCCTATTTCTGCCAACTTTATAACTGTACAGTTTTGTATATTAAACGTTTTTTGGAAGTTATTAATTTAAAGAAAGATCATTTAGTTTATTCATTTAGTAACTGATGTATAATAAACGCTATTTTCATTAAAGGTTGCTTTTTTCAACTATTTTATCCAAAATTGCCTATTGCAGTTGCCAACAATTATTTATTTTCAATAAATTCAGCATTATGTTTAAAAAAAAAGAGAGATTAAAAAAAAAAACGTTTCAGAGAGAAACGACAAAAAAAAAAGCCTAAATGGGTGTTGGATAAAAATAATAACGAAACACACGAGTGGCTGTAACGTTTGGTTGTCGACCAGTTTTAGTCAAGGGGTTTATATTGACGCAATATTTTATTGTTGTAAAAGGAGAAAAAAATTAAAAAAAAAAAAGTTTAAATAAACATTTTTACGAAAGAAAACCAAAATAAGACGGAAAGCTCCGGGTGCGTGGTTTGTGCGGTGGCCGAGCCGCGGTGCGGGGGGTGCGGGGGCTCCTCGGCTGGGGCTCCGCATCCCCGGGCAGGGCCAGTGCCCTCGGGGCAGGGGGTCCGAGGGGGCTCATCCCGGTGGTGCTGGTTACACCTGCCGCAGCAAAGGCGGTTTTTGGGGGGTTGAAAATGCGCTTTCGGGATGGAAAAGGCGCTTTCGGGGCGGAGAAAGGCCCTTTTGGATGGAAAAGGGCGCTTTAGGGGCGGAAAAAGGTCTTTGCGGCTTCTTCGGGGGTGGCGGGGCCGGGGCAGCGTGCGAACATAAACAGAGAGCCGTGCGTGTAGGTGCTGCTTCTGTCGGTGTTTGTGGACCTCGGTGATGTGTAGCAGCAGCAGCAGCGCTGCCCCCGCCTCGCCCCCCGCAGCATCTCCCCCTGCATCCGCGGCTGGTCCCCCCCGGCATCCCCGCGGCCCTGGGGACCCACCCGGGGGTCCCTTCCCTCCTCCTCCCCGCCTCCGAGCCGGGGCACGGAGGAAGTTTCTTTTGTTCCACGCTCCCCGGGCCGCGGGGGCTCCTCTCGCCGCCCCCCGCTCCCCCCGGGCGGGCGGCGGAACAATAACACTCCATCACGGCTAACGGGGTGAGACGGGGCAGCTCCGGCCCCGCCGCCCGCCGGCTGCTGGGGGAGGCAGGCAGGCAACAAGAACTTAAAGGAATCGGCAGCGAAACGGCCTTTTATTTCTTTCTTTTCGCCTACTCTGAGGCCGAACCTCGGAGAAAACAATACCCAGCCCTTCTGCCAACAGTTTAGGGGGAGAAAATTACCTTTAGGAATCCTGAGGAGCGACCCGAGCAGGGAGAGAGCTCTTGTCTTCGATAGCCAGCGAGCGGATAGGCGCCTTCCCAACAACCTGGCCATCCTGTACCTGGGAGCGAGAGGGATTTGGGATGTAAACAGCAGGCGAGGCTTTGTTTCTTAATCATAAAACTGATTTATTTCATTTGTAAATCTTGGGCGAGCTGCAGCACCGCAGCCTTGGGGGCAACTGCCACTGTGCTGGGCAGCAAAGCCTCCACAGAGGGACCACAAGGATTACAGCTGCAGGAGAAGGAAATATAACCCCTAAAAGCACGTTTTTCAATGAACTGCAGGAACAGGATGAATGCACACCGGGGACCAAACCAGGAGTAAATGGCCACGGCTTGGAAACAACCCCAACTAAGGACACGGATGAAAAGCTTCAGGTTAAAACATGCCCTTGCGTGGTCACTCTGGCTCTGAGCACGCAGGGTCCTGAGAGGCAAAGCTCTTAAAGGCAGCCTTGGTTTGGAGGAGGGACAGAAGGCGTTTCACTGAAATTAGCCTGTTTTTTGAGCCCTTTGGCTGCTCTGTAAATACAAGCACAGCGAGGGCTGGGCTATGTCTTATTTTAAAACAAATTAGGTTAAGAGACAAAAGAGATGCAATGAAAGACGAAATCAAGTAAGTTTATAAACAGGAGCACTTCAAAGGCCGCTGGAAAGCTGGGGAAAATAGGGAAGGAGAATTTTGTTTAAAGAAAAGAAGATCTCTGCTTGTTATTGCCCGTCGATTTCAGTGTTCTGCGAGCAAAAGGAAACTCTTTTGTGCCACCTAATGTTAAGTACAGATCACTGTTGTCTTCTTGGCTGCCCATCTTCCATGGTGTGCATGGGGAGGCCTCGAGGTGCTGAGCCCATCGAGGTGGAGCTCAGCATCCCAAAGTCCCACCAAACCAAGGGCAGGGAGAGAAACTTCAGCTACGCAGTGGCAGAGCAGGTTACCTCCTGAATTTAGGAATTTTTTAAAAAAAGAACTCAAGAGGGGGTGGAAGGAAGCACGGGGTAGAATCATAAGAATGAGAGACTCCAAATTTGGTCTTTGTTATAATAAGGTAACTCCAAAAGGAGCATATCCAGAGTTTATGTAAGCTGCCCACCACCAAGGATCCATCTCAGCAGCCTCTGGGCTTGCAGCAGCTTCTCCCTCTGTTCTCCTCAAGGACCCAAGTGGCCTGGCCTTTGCACAGCCATGTCTCCCAGCTAGAGGAATTCTAGTGTGTATTTAGCAGCCATTCACACTAATTTAGTAGAGAAATACCTCACACAATCCTTTAAAGAAAGGATTGAAAGCAAGCATTTTGCTGATAACAATAAATTGCACCGGTTTTGTGATTTTATTGGAGAGCATTAAACATCTTAAGCAATTTTTGAGGCTGAATCTTCTCTGCTTTTCATATTATACAAAAAGAAGAGAACCAGAGGCTTTCTTTGGGTTTAAATTTCAAATATTTGTAAGCCGTGTTCTCCTCCTCTCTAAAGAAGGCCAGAACATAGGAGGGAGTTCTTTTCGAAGCAAAAATTACTAAAAGTAAGCAGAGATGCCATTTCACTTTCTTATTGGTCATTATAGATCACTCAGAATATGGACCAGTGAATCTATACTACATTTGACCAAGATGCTTTTAAAATCCCTCAAAATTTGGTACTTTGAGTTTTTCTTTCCGTGTTTTTAAGTAGCAATTCCCTAGGTTCAGGCAGAGCAGACTAGAGCAACCTGGTCCTCTTGGGCCATGTACCAAAATCCCCACTGAGTTTAGGACAGATCCACACGTGGATGGAGGCACATTGAAAACCTCAGTCCTTCCCCCAGGAGCATGTGGGACTGGGGGTGGATGCCCTTCAGTCAAGGGTCTGATCCCAAAAACCAGACAAAATTCATTGCCTTACTCACCAGAGCAGCTTCCTTGGAATCCAGTGAGCTCTCCAGGCAAATAGAATTATTCGTTTGTCTTTGGACAGTCAAATTCCGAGATTCCAGCCTAGAAAATATATATATACATACACAAAATTTCCGGCAGGTGAACAATCCTGCTGATCCCCTAAAAGCCCCACAGACATCAGGGCCTACATTTGTACTCACTTTCCCCCTTTTCTAGAGTCCTGTAACCAATAGACTGGAAAGGCTCCACAGCAATTACATATTTAGGATATGTGATAGCTGCAGTTAAGATCTTTACGACTGATTGCAGGATAAAATTTACTTCAAATGTGCAAGAGCCCATTTTTAAACCTCAGCCTTTCAGCTGCTTTCCATTAGAGATATTCCGAAGAATCAAAAGCAATTAGAGTGTACAAAGTCTAAATGGTAAATAATTTCCAAATCAAAACCTTTATTAAAGCAATAAGCATCTATTTTTGTTAACACTGTAAGAGATGGAAATGGCCAAAGTAAATAACTTTTGGTTTAATGTCATGGAAAGAAAGCCAGACTTTTCTGCTGAAAAGCAGTAGAGGAAATCTTGCTCCAGATGGATTTTGGGTTGAATTTTTAAGATTTGGGAAAGCGGGGTAAGAAAGAGGATTTAAAATTCCCATTTTACCTGGTGGGGATTGAGTGGGGCTGTGTTTTACGCCCTCCTGGGAAGGGATCTGTAGGTGGATCCGTGGTTGGTGATTCCCAACGAGCACCACGACAGCTTGTAAATATTTGTAGAACCACGTCCTTAATTAGAGTTGTAAAACAGTATTAAATCTTGGAATGGGAGAGAAAGAGGAGAGCGAGGGAGAGCTGTCACTGGTGAGAGCCTGTCAACAAGAAGTTAAAAAGCCAATGGTAAATCTCATTTCTGCAGGCTCTGGGTTTGCAGAGCCATCGACCGCCGGGTCCGGGCTCAGCAGCTCCCGATCGATGTTCCACTGGCACAGAGGAAGTGGGGGCTGCAAAAAACACTTCTAAAAATGTGGATATCTCAAGCAGTGACTCTGAAAAGCTGGGCAGCAGCTCTCCTCACCCCTGGTACTGTTACGACACCCAAAATGCTGCTCCATTTTTCCGCCGCTGGATTTTATTTTTTTAAGTGATGCCAGTCCTTGACTTCTGCGCCTCGAGTACAAATAATATTTACCCAGTGCAGAAGTGCCATTTCTGAACTGAAGTTGTTTTCCTTTTTGGCCGAAGCATGAACTTTTGTTTTGCATATTTATCTTCAGACTTTGGGAAGGAAAAATAAAATCAACCAAATCAGCCCCACAGGTCTTACTCACCCAGAAATGGTTGTGGGGGATGACGGGCTCTGAGCTCCCCTGCCATGTCGGCTGGAGGGCAACTGGAGTAACACGAGCTGCTCCCCATCCACGGCTTGTACTTCTGTCTAGATTATGGGATTAGTCTCTGTTACATCTATCTACAGTTGGGAACTTGTGATCCAGTTAAAGCAGCTTGAAAGGCGCCCAGCAGGTGCTGGGGGTCCGACTCTGCGGCACAAATTCGGTGAGTTCCGGGGGCAGAGCAGGGCTGGCCTTGTGCCGGGCTGCCCAAGGCTCCTTAAGGCTGGGGGAGAAAGGGGAAAAATTAAAATCCTGCCAGAAAACACTTGCAGACAAGCAAAATCAGCCAAAGCCTTTTCCCCCACCCCCCTAAATCCTGAAAATGAGTTGCTGATGCATAAATACAAACGTTGTCAGACGTGAGTTGGTGATTCTTTGCTGCTTCACACACAGGGGATCTCTTCCACCTAAGAAATGCTAATTCAGCCCTGGAATTCTGAGTTTGCAGAAACTGTCCTGTAAATGTCATGGGGGATTACCAAATCTACAGGAAGATTATAGCTCTGCATACATTTCAGACTATTGATTTAAAACTTTATTACCTTTGATAGAGATTCTTCACAAAGGAAATAATTCAGCAGGGGGAATTCTGTCCATGTAAAGCTTTTGCAGGGTTGAATCCTTCTGTGCAATCCTGCTTTCAATAGAGTAGGAAAATCTCTGTAGGTGATGCTAAACAAACCCAACGAGCATAGGTATGACAGAGCACCCTATAAACACAAAATCCTGCCCTGCTCAGCCCAAACTTCTCCTAACTGTAGCAGAAAGAGGATGCAAGACACTCCCATTTATACAGCCACGATAAGTTTTTAATGGAAACAACACACTATGGTTTTACTATTGTAGTAAAGCCGTAGTAGAGCCTAAGAAAATCTGCCTTTGTAACCAGATCTCTGCAGAAGTGAATACATGGTAATGTGGCTGGCAGTGGTTTGCTCAGAAAAATATGCATAGTAAGATATTTATAACAGGATTAGATTTCAAGTACAAAGCTGAAGTTCAAAGACTTTGGAGGATGGTATATGAGAAAATCATAAACTACGATTTTTTTTTTGAGCCTACAGTTCTCTCTGGTGGAGAACCTTTGTGGTTTAGCATCACTTGGGCTGTCTCAGCTGAACCTGGGAAAACCGTGGCCTGGGAAAACTGTTGTGCCCCAGCCATCCCAGGATGGGATTCAGATGAGCACAACAGTCACTGAGTGAGGTCCTGGGTTCCCCTCCCTGTGAGCTTTTCTGTCCTGCCTCTGACTCCATGGGATTGAAGTCACAACCTGAACAACATTCATGTTGGCTCTCAACAGTCTGTGCAGCTTTTCCTTCCTGGGAACAAGCCCTGCTGAATCTCTCTGAACACCATTCCTGGGACAAAAATAGTGCCTGGAGCAATTCAAACCCAGTTCAGTGAATGAGAGCATCTGTTACAGCACCTGCATCCTAAATCCAGGTTAAAATCCAAAGTCTGCCTTGGTTTATGCCCATTTACTCTGCTGCACACCCGTTTCAGATAATCTCCAAGTGTCAAACTCACTTGTGAACATCCCCTGGTCTGTAACATCCTTCATCCTGGCCTATAAAATACTTTTTGCTGGTTTATACAATATAAATCACACCAATGAAATAATACCAAACAAGTATTTTATCAGAAGATTTTTGAGGTTTTTTTTTCCTAAGCTCCTAAAGGAAGCACATCCACAATTCATCCCGAGTTGCTACTACCTCTCGTGTCTTGTGGTTTCCACCCCCATTACAACTGTCTTCACCAGGGATTTATGCCAGGCCATTTCTTCCTCTCGCCCCAACCTAAGCCACAAAACTGTGCTATCAGATTGTAATGCCTCATATATTCTACGGGAGATAATAATAAACTGTGCTGCTCTGACCTTTTTGGGATTTGTGCTGTTGGATCCGCTGTCCGTGGCCATCCCTCGTGCTCCCAGCAGGAACCTGTGGGGACACAATGTGGTGGGGGCCACTCCTGCTACAGCATTTTGAAAAGGTTAAAGTCGATGTTTATGAGTCTATTAAATGTTTATGGGCTTTCACAGGCTACAGCAGGCATTAAAATTATGATATCTCATTCTCATAACAAACACTGTAACGAGAGCGGGGAACGGCAAAGCACAGGCCTGGGCTGAAGGCAACGCTTGGAGTGAGGGGGCAAAACCTGCACAGTGTTAATTCACTCCTTTAAAACAGTCCAAGAGGAAGAGATGATGTCATGAACCTAAACCATGACATGCAGCAGGACACCCAACCAGGAGGTACGAGCGACCCATCCCACCCAGCCTCCCATCTCCAACACTGCAGTGGGAATCAGCAAACCCAAACAGGGATCGGACATTTCCATCAGTCCTCAGAGTTTTTAGGTTAAAATGTAGAAGGTAAAACATAAAACATTTTGGAGGTTTCTAGCACAGAGCTGTGCTGCTGGGGACACCATTCCTGTTCCCAAGCTGTTTAAGTCTGCCCAGGCCACCACAAGCTCTTTGCTTGTTTTTTACATGTAAAAAAGGGGTTTATGGGCCAATTAAACACTGTTCATGTTTTATTTTCTTTTCATATCTTCTAAATATATCACATCTTAATTTCACTGTGTGTCATAAGATGCCCATGGTACATTAACAAGTGCTCATGAGCATGGACAATTTACACCTTCTCCAGACAGACTCCAAACACATCCCTCAGCTCTGGTTGGATTATTGATCCCCTACGTAAATCCAATCCTGTGAATACACGGGAATGTGTTCAAGGCCAGGCTGGAAGAGGGGTAGAAGGGACCTTAAACCTCATTCAATCCCACCCCTGGCCATGGGCAGGGACACCTTCCACCAGACCAGGTTGCTCCAAGCCCCGTCCAACCTGGCCTTGGACACCTTCAGAAATGGGACATTCCCACCCATTCTGATGACTCTGGATTCCCTGCTATTGCAAACCTGCATTTTAAAACAAATTTTAGACCAAATTTAGGACAGAGAGGAGAAGCCAACACAGAGTAGCTTTATTTGGAAGACCTGGAAAGGAAAGATGCATCCTCAGAGAAGTTACTCCACAATGACTTTGGTTTTCTTGCATCTTTCCAAAAAAGGTGACACAGGCAACTCTTGAAGATGTGGATTGGTGTGGTCTGGAGTGCTGGTCTGAGCTGGTGGGGTTTGGTCCATGATCAAAAGCTAAAGCTCTGCAGCAGAGCAGGGTTTTGCTGCCTAAGGACTCAAAGGTCTCATCCTACCACTGTAAAACTTGTCAGTGTCACCACAAATCACTGTATTTACACAGAAATTCTTCTGGGAATAGAATAAGCATAATGCTCCTTTCTGTCACCTCTTAAGTGCTGGAGATGGCAAAACTTCCCAAACCATCAGCAGCCTTGGGCTCCCGTGAGCTGCTCAGAGACTGAACTGGAGGCAACTTCTCTTTTGAAAGAGCTGTGAAAATAAAATACACAAAATCAGTAAGTGTATTATTTCCCACTATTACCTCAAACAAATTACTTTGGAAAATTACACTTTATTTTCAAAATCACATCTGATCTTATAGTTGGTAATGAAAATAACAGGTCATTAAGATGGCAGTTATTGCAAGTGCATGAAAAGTAAAACCAAGGCATCAAATATAATGATGTCATTGATATTTACTTTCTACTATATCACTAACATCCTTTTTTATTTGTTTTGTAATAGAGTATTAAAAATATACATATGTACATAAAATGTCATCAGTTGCAAAGAATTAGAAATGTAGTGTAGGCACCAAGCCAGGATTGGTATCACATAGACAGAAAAACAGGATTTAATATGAAACAATATGTGGTACCCAGCAGGGACTGAGGCACCTTGAGACAGGGGCAGATGACAGGAAGAGTTGGGCTGCTGGGTGGGAAAAGGCACGTGGTTAAACTAGTTATCACAAACTTTACGTCCCAAATACCTTATGAAAAGCAAAAAATTATAAAATTGAAGTTACAGAAAAGAAAAAAATGAAGTCCCACCAGGTTTCACAGCCATTTAAACCCAGTCACAGGAACTCAACGTTCTCTCTTGGACTGTGTCCATCATTTGCCTCCTCTGTTGAACCACTGTGAAATTCCCAATTAGGGCCAGGTTTTCCCAGGGTGTTCACCCCACTTGAGGAAGCTCCATGTGTGGTATACCAGCCCTGCAGTGATGAGTTCCCACTGTCCTCCTGGGCAAGGGAAGTTCCTCTGCTCTGCAAAACCAAGGGAGGAGGAAAGGGGAATGAGAGGGATGGGAAGAGGAAAGCCAAAAAGGTTGTCGACCAGGAGATGGGAGGGTTTCAGCCTCCCCAGTGCCCAGCTGGGTGTGCTTTGGCACAGGTTGATCTATGGGAGATAGAAATAGGAGAAATCATTAATTGGGGTGTAGGTGCAGCCTGTGGGGTGTTCTGCTGTGTATGGAGTGCTGGGTTCAGACAGCAAAGTTTTGGGGCTGTTACTGAGCTGCTGCACATCACACAGATCCTTCCTCAACATCTGATCCTTGTGCTCCAGAACCACCTGGGGAGTAAATCATCACCTCTGAATGTATATCAGGGGAATTATTCTTCAACTACAGAAAAAAGCAGTCTTGAAAATGCAATTAATTTTACCAAATAAAATAAATTCCTGAAGTAGGAGTTGTTTCACTCCTTCTCACGTCCAACACACAGAATATTTGGCCTCTGTTCTAGAGCACAGATATTATTTCTTCTTGTAAATTTTTTTTGAGGAGTCTCTCTGGGCTCTACCACAGCAACACCACAGATTGAGCATTAATTTTTTGCCAGCCTGCTTGAACTTGAAAATATATTAATGTGATGAGTTCCCACAGCAAATATCCAGGAGGGAGCAAAGGCGACAGAGAGAAGGTGCAGCGCGGTGGAGCTGAGCAGGCAGGCTCGTGATTAGACAAAAACAGTGCTTTGTTAGCAGAGCTGAGCATCTCCATGCTGTACCCCAGCAATATACTGTGCAAACATCTGGTGTTCCAGTGGTGAGGGGGATCACACAGAGGATTGAACCCAGCAAGGCTCTTCCGAAGGCGCCTCGTTCTGCCCAGCGCTTGGTTTTAACCCCCCCTGCGCGTGGCTGCAGATGCAGAAGAGATGAAGCAACTGGGAAATCAGCAGAGCAGCAAGCTGAGCAGTACAAATTGGTAAAAATTATTTAATACTGGGAAGCCCATCGAGTCACCCCCTGGTAATACTGTCAATTAAGAGGATGGAATTAATATTAATTATCAACAATGAATTGTTTGCAAAGGGTAATAATGAATAGGGAAAATAAGAAGAAACACAGCACATTTATGATGCAAAAACGTTGGCTGTCTCTGAATATTTCCTCTGAAATCTGTTTTGTTTCCATTAAAAAGTACATTCATAAATATATTTTCTTAGTATTTGAGTTGCAAATCAGCCTGGACAGATTAGAAAGTGCCACAAAGCAAATGTATACACTGAAATTCTGTCTGATCCATCTAATATTCATTAAAAAAAAAATCAGAAAAACAACTCACAGAGATGCTCAGCAAGACTAGTCATCCTTGAAAAAAAGGGAGCCAGCAGCACTTGGAAATATTTTAACTGGTAAAGCAGACACTGGAATATCACTCCCAGTCTGTGCTGATGCACATCAACGGATTGCAATAACTTTCTTCTCCTGTTGGAAAAAAAATTCAGAAGGAAATGGTAAACCTGTTCTATAAGCAAAAAATCTGAGTCTCTGAGACAGATTTATAATTAACTTTCTCTAATAATTTTAATTCATTTCTGGATTAAAAGTGCACTTCACTCTTCACCTGCAAAGTGCCCCCTTGGCAGCTACTGGGGGAACCTTCTCCTTTGCCATTAAAGCAGGAGAGACCTTGATTATAACCCCACTAACAAGGGCATCAGTTTCTATAGTGTATCACAGCAAGATCTGATCAAAATGAATCTCAAGAGAAACATTTCCCTCTGGAACAACCTTCCTCCACCCCCAAAAGTTTTCAAAATACTCCCACTGGCATATGGTGCAAGTGCAGGCAGGTCCAAAGGCACAGGAATTGTTCCTCACCGATCGTGTTGGGGTTTTTTAAACTTGTTTCTAAGACTAGAAATTAAATTTTCCATACTTGGGATCATTTCCTTGCTCTCACTCAACTGAATTGGAAGGTGACAGTAGTTAATAGGTTGGGAAAAGGAATTCTAGGTAACTCAAATGTGGGCTCTGGGAGAGGCAGATCCAAGACAAGGGGGTAGGGAATACAGACGTAGGGACAGTGCTGGAAAAAGGGATACAAGGAGTATTAATTCCTTTTTAGAGCCATGTATAAAATGATGGATCCGTTCTGCTGCTTCAGGGGCATAAATATCATTTATTAAGACAATCACGGTTCGTTCTTTGCGATTAGTTTTTAATGGAAACATGAATCTCAGTTAACCCCAGATTTATGCTCACCCTTGCTTAACCCAGTGCCAAGATCTTTGATCCCAAATTATTTAGGAAGGGGAGAAATCTCTCACATACGGGGCATTTCTACTTGAAATGGGTTCATCCCAAAGGCTTTTGCACTTTTTTTTTTTTTGTCATTAAATAATCTGCTGCTGAAATGCATCTATAGGTGCAACATACAGTTATTTTAAAAGCATTTAGGAACATAACTTAAAAGTTTAAAGCAGAAATTGAATAAAAATGTCATTTCCAGTTTGAATGGTGAGAGAAACTGAGACAGTGAAATGTCACAGTAGGATCCCAACAGGAGGACCTGGGCAAACACTCTTCCAATGGGAAACACCCAGAGCCACCTTTAGTAATGCAGAGTGTAATGCCAGAGATGGAAGCCCAGAGGCAGAAGCAGATCCTGGGAAATGTTCCCACAACAAATGGCTGCAGGCAGCTTCCTCATCCCATCCATCCTGCCCTCACCCTTCTCCAACTTCTCCCTTTCCCCAAGGATGCTCATGTTCCCCAGTTGGATCCCCTCTACCTGTCACAGACACCTGGGCTGTTGCAAGAGCCTGGGCGATTTACTGTGAGGATTTTTCCCTTTTTTTTTTTCTTTCCCTCCTCCCCATCTTGTCTTGAAGCATCACAAGAGGTCCCACTTGGTTCTGTGCTAATGAGAAATTATTTCTAAGTTAATTCAGCCACATATTTAGGGGGTGGGAAAGGCCAGAACTCCCTGGGAATGGGGCTTCAGCTGGCCTACTGGGACTGGGGCAGCCCTGGTGCCACCACCCTCCCCAGCGTCTTGTGCATTCAAACAGCTTCTGTTTTTAACCAAAACCTGATTCACTCTTTAAATGAGCCTTTCAGAGCATCAAAAGGCAAGTGAGTTTTAAAACTGAAGTTCTTAGGAAAAGGTTCAGTTTGGACAGGAAATACAGGGACAAGAAATTAGAGTTTCCTTCCCAATGGTCGCATGTGTGGGTTTAGCTTCAGGAACCAGAAATCACTTTGCACACTAAAAACAGCTGCAGAAATTTATATTCAGAAATTAACTCTGAATAACACAGGTCCTTTGACATTAATTTACAATTATTTTTTAAACAAATTGGGTGTCGTTTTATTTGCAAGGCCAAGCCCCGCTGAAGCAGAAGGAAAGCCAACCTTCTGCTGGTGTAAACTGGCAGAGCTGGAATTTAAAGGAACTGGGAGCATTAATGCTCAGTAAAGGTCTGCTCCAGAGTGCTGCTCAGGATCCTATGAATCCCTTCTCTTTCAGGAGAAAGGCTGTCTGATTGTCACTCACGCTGCCCTTTATTTTTATCCATTAGACAAACAAAATGAATGATCCCATTTCTGGCGCGGACAGAAAGCAGACCCCACGGGCTATACGGCGTGAAAAGAACTCTTTCTCCTGAGCAAGATAATGCTTGAAAAGGTGAATGAAAAGATTTTAGTAAAGAGGAAAATGTCCCTGTAGGACCCTTCCTAATTCTGAGCTCTTCAGCAACGTCAGCCTCGCTAATCCATACCTAGCTGTGAGTTCAAATGAAAAATTCATTAACTTTGTGTCCTTTAATTTATTAGGTGTAGCAACACTCCTCATCAGGGGAAGGGCTGAAAGGAGGGGACAGTCAGGGAGCTTTTATTCTCCTGGCAAATCTACGGGCTCACAAAGGGAAAGGACCCGTTTGGGAAAAATTACACTCCCTAATTAGAAGTGCTGCTGTTTGCTCTCGCTGGGGCTGAGCGAAGGGAAAATGGAAAATCTGCCATCAAAGACCTGAAACGGCCACGGCTACAACCACACCAGGACCAGACAGCAGCAGAGGCACCTCAGGGACCAGTTCATCCCACTGCAGGACATAAAAATGGGAACAAGAATAAGCAAGTCTTTTATAGAGTGAATTAAAACCGTGTCCGTGGCAGGATGAGGTGCTGCTTTACATCCCCTACACTCACTGTTGAATACCTCTGGTACCACCTTTGTTATGGTATATTGAAGAGGCTTTTCCCAGCAAATTGCTCAGGAAAGCTGAGTTGGGACGCAGGAAATGAGAACAGGAAATAGAGAGGATATTTTCTCCCTGGAGGCTGCCTTGCTCCAGAGCCATCACATCCACGGTGGAACCTGGGAGAACAAACCCCTCCTGCCTTCTCATCGGGCTGGTAGGAGTCAGTTTTATTCCCAGTAACACAATATTTTGTCCTTACATGACCCTCTCCGGTGTCCTCTTCGGAAAGGAATAAATAATTATCCCTGTTTTCTGCCAGGAAACACAGCTAGTGGTGGGGTGGGATGGACTGCAGCCAGGGCAGCGCCAGCAGCAGAGCTGGAGGCCCGGGCCCTATTAACATTAATGCTTAATTAGTGTTTACATTTTCCAAGCAAAATGTAAACATGTATCTGCAGCAGCCAACGCCAGCTGTGATGGAGGGAGTGATGTTATCCAAAAGCAATTTCCTCTCCTTTCAAAGGGGCATCTCCAGTAGGTAGGACCATAAAGCAGCATCTGAATGTGACACCTCATATTGTGCCTCTACAAAGGACACAGCGGGGTCGTATCACCAGTTTTGAGGTAAGACCAGCAAATATTTAGACTGATGAGAAAGGCTAAGCACAAGGAAAGCAAAAAACATCCAAAAACCCCCATGCCCTTTGAGGATGCTGCAGCAGCGATCTATGATTTCAATTATGGAATTACAAACTGTCTTGATGGCCATATGGATACACTCTCTGAAGCCACAAATTATTGTTACCCGAATTAATTCTTCTCTGGAACAGCAGAAAACTCTGAACAGCTGTAAAAAAACGTTCACAATGAAATCCAAGTCCA
This sequence comes from Platyrinchus mystaceus, assembly GCA_035041135.1. Lineage (NCBI taxonomy): Eukaryota > Metazoa > Chordata > Aves > Passeriformes > Tyrannidae > Platyrinchus > Platyrinchus mystaceus. The sequence goes on from JAWWLV010000158.1 coordinate 1,567,200, forward strand.
GTGGAGGTTAATCTGGGTTTAAGTTTCTTAACAGATATTAAAATGAAGTTCAGCTGAGCCCAGAAGTTCATAAAATCAGCTTGTTTCTCTTGCTCACAAAAGTGATACAGATGCTCTGGCTGTTGGCCCTCCACCCCTCCAAGCTGATGCCCCATTTGCCCAGACACGTAACACACCCCTCTGTCACCAGTTGTACCTTCCCAAGGCTGCTGGCCAAGTTTTCCTTCCTCGTGGTCCAAGTTCTCCCACTCCAGGGATTGTGTAGACAAACAGCTGGAGGAGAAAAGCTGAGGATTTTCTGCTGTGATTACTGAAAAATAAATCCACAAACATTCCCTGTCACTGATATGTTTAACACCTCTGTCTCAGGAGTGTTGGGACAGCAATTGTTCCATGGGGGATGGATATGATAGGGAAAGGATGCCCTTTGTCTGCCATCAAGTGCTTTTTCAAATTTTGGAAATTAGGGGAGTGCTGCATCACCTCCTATACGCCCTGAAGAGTCATAGATGAAGACATTTGTCTCCCTCCTCCTTTAGGATCCTCCTGGAAGGAAGACATGGGAAGGTGAGCAAGTTTCTTGGGCAGCAGAGTTGAAACAAGATGATTTTCCTGCAGGGGAGTGCACAGTTTCTCACTCAGTCACTCTCAGCAGCCACATGCCACGCTGAAAATCAAATGTAAATATTGATTTTACAGCCATAAACTGAGTCCCTCTGGAGTGGTGGAAAACTACCATTGAGAACAACCAGAACCAGTGCAAAACCCCAATATAACTGCAAATTAGGTGTAAATGGCCATCAGTGCTTACATACAACATCTCTATAAGGAGAGGTAAGATATCCAAGGGGTTAATGCAGTTACTTAACTTAAAAATACATATATAAGATGAAATTATGCCCAAGGTTGAAGACAACTGTCCCACAGCGTTATCTAAGTGGTGCATAACCCAAAACTGTAAGAACTGATCTGGTTACCCAGCAGGAACAAGAGGTCATCAGGCTCAGCGGGGCAGCACAGGGAGAGAGCTGGCAAGGCACCATGATTTATACTAAATAAGAACAATAAATAACACAGAAATAGCTTTATTCTGTCTTATTTTATGGTACAGTTCAAGTTTTGGTGCTGTGCCAGGGAAACATCCGAAGGCAAAGAGCACCTGGGAACAGAGACATCGTCACTGGGGCTCAGACAGTCCCTTCTATTGACTTTTCTCAAACACAGGCATATATATATAATTACTACACAGGAATTCTTTATGCAATTATGAACATACTCATGACCCCAGGGTTGCCCACACCAGCCCCCAACCCCCAAAAGCAGGACACAGGAGAGGGTGAAGGTGCAGGACTCTCCCACAGCGAGGTCAGTGTTAGCACAGACATATCCAGGTATGTGCCCCAGTCCTCAGAACAGCACAAATCACAGAAATCGCTGTGCAAATGCACCATCTGTGGGGTTTTTTAAGCTGTACTTGAATTTTTCTTTAGAAGTTGAAACGGGAATTAAGTTTTGTGATTGCCATCCATGCAGGGATGACTTCAGCACAGAGCAGGCACTGAAATAACCACACAGCACACGTGGAAAACTGCCTCGGTGAAACATCAAAAAAAAAGGAAATTTAAGCTGGAAGAACAAAACAGCGGGCAAATGCTGCTGTCTTACTGCCACAGGGAAAATTCCCAAAAACACACATAACTGCAGTGTTGATTTTTTTGGGGCTCATTGCAGTTTGCAGGTCCCACCAGGTGATTGCAGGTGTGATGCCAGCCTTTGCTGCCCAAACAATTCCCATCTCCTGCCTGACTTTCTTAAATATAACTCATTTTGCAGTGTCCCACAGCCCTGGTGGCAGGTGATCAGTGCATTTCACTAAGCAGGACTCACCTGGGGAAGTTGCAGATGCCTCCCACAGACACAGCTCCATAACCTGGATACTGGCACTCCCACTGACTCCTAATCCTTTGGGAATAACAGCCCCAAGGAGGGTGGTACAACATGAAGCATTTATTTGTGTACCACACCAGGCTGGACTGTATGTGAGGGCACAAGGGGGGAAAGTCATTCATTCTGAAATAAAACTTTGCCAAGGCTGAGACACCTTTGATGTTTCCAAAGAGCACCATCTGAGCTCACTTTTGGAATAAAGTAGACGGCTCAGTGATATCTTAATTTCTTGAAGACAGTTGTTCAGTGTCTTTTCTATACTGTATGTTCCACATTAAGTCATTATCTATGCTGTTCACTCCATTAATTCTCCTAGTTTTATTAGCAAAGTTCTGCTGCCTGGTCCTGTAGCAGTGACAAGCATTTCTAAAAGCTAATCTGACAGATAATGACTCCATTAAGTGTTGAATACTAATTGGTTTACATCAGGGGCCTGAAATTAATTGATGTAAATAAATTAGCACCTGAGCATGCATCACCCCAGCTTTGGATTTTCCTAAATACCAATGATTTTTAAAGCTTGTATCTTCAGCAAAACGCAATGGAATATAAACAGACAGGATGAGTAATTAAAATGTGGCAACAAAATAAGACTATCAAGATGAGCTTAACAAAGATTGTTTACCTATTGATGGAAAGGGTAGTGCCTGCCTGTACACTCTGTTTACACTGCTCTGACTCCTATAAAAGATACTTTTCTGACAGCTTCCCAAAGATATAATTATCATTACTATAATAACAGTGACACTGACCCCCACACCATTACTAAGATTTAGTAAAGTTGTGTGATACGTAGGGAATGTGCCCTATTAATCAAAACAAACACCTCCCCCCCCCCTAAAGGCAAGGTTTCAATTATTAAATCAAGGTATTAATAAATGTTATTTGGGTTTAAAAGGATAAAACCTCGTCATAGAGGAGATCTGTCATTGCAGTGACACAAATAAAGACTGATTTCTAAAGCCTGGGAGAGCAAGAGTGAGCATGTGCACTTTGGGCATGCCAGGAGCAGTCAAGAGGTTAGAAGACATCAACAAATACGGTTTATTTTTATATACAGGTTTACTACATTCACTTGCACCTTTATAAGGAAAATAAAATCTATTATAAAGCAATAAAAATCTGAGAATTCACATGTCTTGTGAAAGTGGAGTAGTAAAGCAAATTCAACCCAGGACAATATAGAATCAGAGGATCATTGGGGTTGGAAAAACCCTCTAAGATCATCAAATCAGATCATTAACCCAGCACTGCCAAGGTAACCGGTGACCCATTTCCCCAAGTGCCACATCCACAGGGCTTTTAAATCCCTCCAGGGATGGGTCTCCACCAGCCCCCTGGGCAGCTGTGCCAGGGCTGGGCAGCCCTTTCAGGGAAGAACATAGGGACAATATAAGGCAATGTATGGGCACAAGCTCCATCACCATCAAAGAGCTCACCTGTGCCACTGCAGGGGTAGGGGGGAAGCTTTGGGAAAACACCTGGAGTTGATTGGAATGCACCCATTAACTTCAGCCTGCGTCAGATCAACTTTCTAATTGCTGCCGTGGATTTCCGATGGGATACACAGATTATTTTTACATGCACCAAAGAACACTTTGTTTTGACAGAACTATCACCACTGTGAAAACTTAAACAACCTAAAGTCATTCTGCAAGGGACAAGATCAAAGTTTCTTCCCAATATCCCATCTAACCTGGCCCTCTCTCAGCATGAAGCCATTCCCCCTTGTCCTGTCTCCAGGCCCTTGTCCAAAGTCCCTCTCCAGCTCTCTTGGAGTCCCTTTAAGTGCTGGAAGGCAGTGTAAGGCCTAATAGAAGGTGTAATTCCCTGGATGAACAGGGAAGAAGCTCCAGCATTCCCAGGGGAAGCCAGGGTGCTGCTGTCCCCTCCTCCCCACACACCTGTACCCTGGGAGAGCCCCGACCTCCCGTACCTTTGTCAGGGCAGGATTTGAAATACTTGAAATGTTCCTCTGCAACAGTCCTTTTTGTCATTCCTGCTGAGCTCCTTCATAATCCCCTTTGATCCCATGCCAAGTGCCAAGTCATCCCAAACAAGCTGCTGGAGCTCCTTGTAAACAACAACACAAGTTTTCCCTCCTCGCCGCTCCCCTCACTCCTTTCAGGGCTGGGATCTCCAGGGAAGCTGTAGCTCCTGGATGACTCATTTATCATTGCTCTGACTCTGATTTTAAAGTTTATCAGCTGCTTCTCAGTCCCTGAACCACCTCAATCAACACAGATCCCAATTCCCACATGGAGAAACCTCTGCCCCACCCCTGAGCCCAGGGCCCCCACTACACCACTGAACCATTTCTGGCAGTTACATCATCAAGACATCATGAGCTGGGGATTTTTTGGGGCTAGCATTCCCCTCGGAGCAGAGCCAGACAAGAACCTCCTATACATTCCTCACACACTGCAAGGCACAGGGGAAAAAAAATCCCCTGGAAAGCAGCTGTAATAGAACCAGTCACTTTTTGACTCCAACACCCCAAGAGATTCCTTATTTCAGAGCTATCAGCCACTTTTAGTAATAAATGTAAAAGACAAAGGTATTAATAAAAGGGAAGAGACCTGGAAAAGAATAACCCCTTTGCCACTTATGGAACTAAAATATAGCTCTGAGTGATTAAGCAGCTTTTAAACATTGCCTTAAGCAAAACAGTAAGTCAGAAGGGTTTAGTAATACCATGTCTCTTGATACAGGCTTCCTTCAAAAGCTTTCACCCAGGAATGGTGGAAAACTGTGCCAAGCATTACCTCTGGGATAACTTTAGACAACATGATCATTCAGATATGGGCCAAAACCAGTTGACACCACTTAGAATCTTGAAATGCTTTGGGTTGGAAGGGACCTTAAAGCTCATCTCGTTCCACCCCTGCCATGGGCAGGGACACCTTCCACTAGACCAGGTTGCTCCAAGCCCCGTCCAACCTGGCCTTGGACACTTCCAGGGGTTTAAAAGGATAAAAAGCTTTTTCCTCTATAAAAAACCAGCAGAGCCCCATGACCCTAAAGCAACATCCTTGAGGTGGAGAGAAGGGATGTGGTGAGGTTTCATTGTGGTCGATCCTCTTGTCCATCCTCAAAGCATTTTTAGAGCAGTTTCTCTCCAACCTCACCTGTACAACGATTTTGATTCAGCCACCACCAGTACAACCTTGGAAAATCATCAGGAGCTAACCAGGAAAAATTAATTACAGGAATAAAACTTCCTTTAGTCTTCTCATCAGTATTTAAGTATAATGACTATTTATTAGCCAGTGTAATGGACAACAAAGCTGAAAGGGTGCAGATTTCTAGTAGTCACTGTACATATGCTTAATGAGAATTCAAAAGACATAATGAATTAGGATTCCCCTGTTGGGCACTGAGTATTTCTTCATTAAATTCTAATGAACTGGGAAGAGTATCAGGTTTGCTCATGCAGTGTATTTTCCCCCCTTTTTATGGTTATGTTTACATGCATTTAGTTAATCCTCATCATCCTGATGACAAAGAAGTGCTGAAAAAACATGTTTGTTAGGAATGGAAGGAAGATAAATATGCAAAGACAGTAGATTCAGCAGCACCAATTATGTGAAATAATTTGTGCTGTACCCCACAGAACCCATAGTGCCCAACTAGTCATCGTTTTTCTCTTCAGAAATCAGAGGATAAGACAAAATCTCATTTAGCAATAAGATTATGGCACACAATGATGTGATTTCACTTGATTACCACCTTTAGGAAAGGACTAATTCCTAAAAACAGCATGAGAGGGGTCAGCGCAGATAAATCCAAATTGCTCATCACAACTGACGGCAAAGGTGTAACTGCCAAAAACAGCACAGGAAAGAAAACCGTCTCCCTGAACAACTACCTCAAGCGTGACCGTGATGCCACTGGAATAGTGCCCTGAAACAGGAGGTGGCTGGGCTGTGCCCAGGGAAACAAATCCCAGGAGTTACAGGGAGCCTCTGTGTTTGGGATCACCAAGAGGAGCTCCTGTGCCTTTGGAATCCTGGATCTCTCCAGCCTGACCTACCATAAGTAATTTCCTGAAAGTACGTGGTTGTTACAGAGTACGAAATATAAAAACAATAATCTGGGCTGGCATCAAGTCAAAAAAAGTCTTTTCAGAAGGGCAGCAACAGGGTTTGAAAGAGAGTATGGAAGAGGCTGCAGGAATCCCAGGACGTCCTGGTACTTCTCCCCAGGATTACGGCAAAGTGGAAGTTAAATTGCAAAGCGAGTTGTGGTCACTGTACCCATGCTGTGGGCAGAGCCTCTGCCCCACTGTGATCCCCTGGCCAGTGCCATGGGGCTGCCCCAGCTCTGCTCCTCCCGCTGGAATCTGCCCAGGAACGGGTCAGGTCCCAGTGTGGTGGCACTGCCTGTGCAGACCCCACCGTGTCCCCTCCGTCACTGCCTCCCACGTGGAAATCCGGGGGATTAGAGCACTTCATCTCCTCACTGGCTCTTGGCAAGACAAGCAAAGCAATTAGGCCGTTATGGCAATTTTATGGTGCTTATAAAATTAATTAGCTGCTTATTAATTAAAATTTGTCTTTAATAATATTATTATTATCTTTTCTGCTAATTCCTTCTCTTCTCAAGTTCTGTTTGGTGGGGTTTTTCTGTGTTGGTTTTTTTTTTTCCCCCTCCTCTTGCCTTGCATTTCTTGTTTGCTTCCCAGGACAGACACATCCCATCTCATACAGAGGCCCTGCATGGGGAGAGTCAGTTTTCCCAGCTCAGCTTTGCTGTCCAGGATGAGCCTGGAGTCTATGGAGCCCCATGGCATCCAAGACAGTGGACACAGCCCTGGCAGGATTTGCCAGGGAAAGCCTTTGCATAAATCAGTGTTTTAGATCAAGTGGCAAATTCTATTTTTTCAGGGACCTGGGATGTCTCCCGGTTTGTTTTATTTTAACCAGAGACCAGAGGATGCAGATAAAGCCTGGTGATGTGGAGTCTTCCCAAAGAGGCAATTTCTGGAGGGTAATGTCATCCAGAGGTTAGAAACCACAGCACTTGTTCTTTGTGGACACCAGCCAGGGATTTTTTTTTTTTTTGGGGGGGGGGGGGTGTTGTTTGCTTGTTTGTTTTTTATCTCCGCGTTGGGAATAATCTCCAAGAGGCAGTTTCATAAAATTTTACATGAATTTAGGACCGAAGTGTATTTTATTTGTACACTTGCCAGGATTTTGAAGTCTCCCTCCCAGGCTCCTGTCCTCTTTTCCAGCGTCTCCAGAGACTCCTTTGATGCTCCTTGCGTGAGAGATCCCACCGCCCCACAACGCCAGAGATTGTCTGAGTTGGAAACTTTCCCAGAACAAGTTTGGTGGTTAAAGGGCTCTATTTGTGATGAAATATGGCTCAGTCCACAGGGTCTTACCTTCAGTCCCCTCAAACTGTTGTCTCAGATGATGTTAAGCAGCACCACACTCGATGTGCTCCCCTCTCCTGTAAGAGACACCAAAGAACTTTGTTATTGTCCATAAAATCCCTCCTGGGGCTCAACGTGGCTTTGCCTGTTTTGTCCTCAGTTTTCATGGAGTTTTACAGCCCCATATTTAAGGCCAGATGGTGCCATGGACATACCCTGAGCGAACATGACCTGGTGCTGCACTGTGTGGTGCTTCTGGGGCATCTCCTGCCACATGGGTCCTGCCCTGGATGGGTGAGGACACAAAGCCGAGGGGAAGCAGCAGCATCACAGTAAAAATATGTGGGCATGGAGTTCCAGGATTGCCAACCACGTCCTGGGATCATCACCAGTGTGGGCAGCAGGTCAGGGAGGGGATTCTGCCCCTCTGCCCTGCTCAGGTGAGACCCCACCTGCAGAGCTGCCTCCAGCTCTGAGCACCCCAATATAAAGGGTGTGGAGCTGCTGGAGCAAGTCCACCAAGGTGCTCCAAGGGCTGGAAGAGCCTGGGGGGGTTCACCTGGAGAAGGGAAGGCTCCAGGGAGACCTGAGAGCCCCTTCCAGGGCCTAAAGGGGCTCCAGGAGAGCTGGAGAGGGACTTTGCACAAGGAATGGAGGGACAGGACAAGGGGGAATGGCTTCCCACTGACACAGGGCTGGATTAGATTGGACACATCACAGCTTGGGGGGCCGTAAGGGGTGCACAGCAGTGCTGAGTGCAAGATCAGTGCTGGGGCTCAGTAGTTTTGGGGTGCAGGATCAGTATTGGGGTGCAGGATCGGTGCCCGGGCTCTGCAGCCTCTCCCAGCGCCGGTGGAGCATTGCCATCTACAGCCTTGCAGCAGCACTGCAGTTTTCCATCCACTCCCCATTCCTCAGCCCGGATTTCCATGGAATAATACAGTCCTGTTTTATCCCTGTTTGCTGAAGTGCTGCACAGGAACCCGCTGGGATTTTCCCCAAGCTGTGGGAACCTCCAGAACAACTTTCCTGCAATCCCTGACCGCCAGCAACCCCATTATAAATCTGTCCTGGAAGTGTTTTCCTGGGATCTGAGGGGCTCTGTGTTGCCTGTGCCGCAGCCATCGTGGGGCCAAAGCCAATGGACTCGGAGCAGCCTTACACTGTGGCAGGGAAAAAGCATGAATTCAAACATTAAAGCATAAATTCAAACATTAAAGCGTAAATTCAAACATTAAAACATTCTGTGTGGCAAAATCATGTTCAAACCCCAACCAACATTTGGGCCCTGTGATATTCTAGTTCAATATTATCATTTACAGTGATTTAATAAATTACTGTTACATGTTGTTTATGGGCAAGTGGAGGGACTGCAAGGCTGGTAAAGCATTAAAACGTTTGACTTGCTGCTTAGCAAAGTCATCCTTTTGAGTGAAATCACTCTAATATACCATTGTTAACTTAAAAATAATTTGCCTTTACAAATCATCTTTCTTTTCCAATTAAGTCTTTAAAGTTTCTAACCTTCTTTCTGCAAGTCCAAAGCTTCACTGCACTTCAATAACAGACAAAGTCTGTCAAATGTTCTTGCCTTCACACTTGGCCCTGTGCTGGGAGTTTTTCCAGTCTTTATTACCTGATAAATAAAATGAAGAGCCCAAACTGAGGTGGGGAGTGACTGAACTGCAATGGTGCAGCTGATCAGCATCCAAAGGCACTGAGAAATCCATGGAAGGGGTTTCCTGGGTACAGCCCTAGTGCCAGGGACCGTCTGAGCCAGGCTCATCCACAGGGAATGCCCTGCCTGCCATCACCTTCCTCCTTCATTCTGCAGCACTGAATTGCACCAAAGGTAGTAATAAAATAAGCCTTCACCCTCATAGCAGAAAAATTAAATTTGCCATTATTATTCCTTCACACAAATCCTCGTGGAAGAGTCGCTTCTATTTGCAATGAAGCAACTGTGTCTCATATTGCTCTGGTTCATACCAATGTCTTTAGAGGTCATCAAACTCAACAGTTAAAAAAATTAATCTGAGAATTTACAGCAGTTAAATACAGCTAAATAATTAATGATCAGGAAATTGAACTTCCCATTGAGATTGGATTAGGAGCCAATGTGGGACACCACTGCTGTAGAGCATGTTTCCCTGGGGAACCTCCCAGCAAAAATCAGCCTCTTTATTGCTTTCCATATCACTAATAAAATATGAAAGGAGAGAATACAATAATATTTTCATATCATATTAATGACCTTCAAAATGCAATCAGAGCAGCAGCTCTCACAGAGCAATTTGCTAACATAATATAAAATTGTTAATGTGATATGAAGGTCACTGAGACGGGAGAAAAATGAGTGTAATGACACAGACTAACCTGGGCTTTTTAGCAACAAGAACAATTAACTTCCAGCTTCATTTTTGCAGGGCGCTGCTGCAGCCCAGGCTGGTTCTTCTCAGGCTTTACCACACCTTTCTCCCTCTGGAAAAATACCTCTGAGAGGTCCTGCCTTCCTAACCACGTGCCTTGAGCTCCTTGGAGGGACATCACTGAGTCATGGAAAGCAGATTTCTAAAGGAGAGGGAAACCGCTGGAAGATGCAGTGAGAAAAGCTTTGGTTCAAGGGGATTTATGGGAAAGAAAACAACAATAATGTTTTTAGTGAAACCATGTATTTAAAAATGAAAATATTTCAAAATTACATGAATTATTTTGCTCCTGAATAAAGCTGCTATGTTTAGCTTTAGTAGTTTAAACGTAAGAATGTCCAACAGAAAAGTTCTGAACAATTTTAAAATCAAGGATTTTTAAATTTTTTAAAAGAAAGCCCTATTCTGAAGTAGAATAACTTGCTTTTCACCATTTAAGCAATGTTCCTGAAGTACTACAGAGCATGGAGAGCATGTTAAAGTCATTTTTCTAAGATCTTCTAAAGAAACAGATCTAGTTAGAAGAGAAACTAAACTGCCCTTGATCTTCTGTGTAAACTTTAGGGCCTCTTATTTCAAGTCTCCCCATTTGGCCTCACGTTAAAGGGGGCACAAACTCCAGATACATATTTGTGAAATGTCCCAAAAAACCAAAAATCACATGAGGTTTCTCTGACACTGGAATCTTCTTCCAGACCCTCCAAAACTCCTCCCCGGAGCTCCCCTGAATTTCAGCATGAACATTATCCTACAGTAAGGCCCTCTACAGCTTAACAACTTGTTCCATGAAAAGTCATCTTGTTTTATGAACTTTGGACATTCAGGTTTCACTTGATGCCTCCTTAAGGGACCTTCTCAAAAATGTTTGGAAAAAATCTTCAAAAAAAATGAAGTTATTCTTCCATCAATTAGAGTTTTTTCCTAATTACACCAACATCATCACAACAAAGTGAAGATCTGATTGAAACCAATGCAAAAGCCCCTGTGAAATCTCTTCTGAACAGCAAGAATGGGTCAGACTGTGGCTTTGTTTCCATAAACACAGGTTTTCTCCAGGGACTTTAATATTCTGAATGGCAAATACAGCAGGGAAAAGCATGTGGGAAACCATTCTTGAGCTGCAAGAGGGAATCTCCTCATGGAGACTCATTTTACTGTCTGAGTCAAAGCCCTTTTGTATGTATTTTATACAGGAATTGATTGGTATTTAATTAACCTCCACTTTATGCCATAGTCAAACTTTAATTAAATGCATCCTTAAGCGTAGGATTTAGAGCGTTACCAGAATGAGTAGAAGTGCAGAAAGTGATTTTATGTTTTCCCCATAAACAACAAACAAGGAATGAAGGAAAGAGCTGCTTGGGAGAAGGAGACTCCTCAGCAAACACAAAACTCTTTGCAGTAGCCTTCCACCCAGAGAAGGAGACATCCAAAGATTCCCCACTGGATGTGGGGATTTAATGGAGGGTGAACCCAAAGCAGTAGCAAGACTTGGAAGGAAGGAGACCCTCCAGCTTCCACGAGCTCTTTTGAAGCTCAAAGCTTTGAAAAATAAGCTCCAGGAAAAAAAAAGAATTAAAAAAAAGGAAAAAACCCACAAAGGTATTATGGAAAAGTTTCTGATGTAAACTTCAGTGATTAATTTTAATATCTTAAGTAGCTAAATATTGTTTAAATAAGAGCAGTGAAAATAACAGCTTCATTATTTTATAATTTGCAACAAAAGCCTCTTTCCATGCCAGCCTGTGTCTGCTTTCCCTGCAAAATCCTGAGCCTTCTCACACAATAATGCTGAACACAACAAAGCTTAGAGTCAACTTTCCGTTGCCTTGTAACACTCACCCTCCTCTGATTACCTTGCCTTTACTCCCTCAACATAGTTCATGCCTGTATGGATTAGAGATACCTGACTAACAGCAGCTCTGGTTTATCCTCAGGATGTGGAGAAAAGCCACATATCAAGCCTAATATCAAAAGAAGCGAAATAAAGATTTTGAAAGAAGATACACATGAGAGGAATTTGCCAAGACAAGGCTCACAGGAGTGAGAACCCTCCCTCCCACATGGCTGCTCCCAGGGAAGAGCCCCCCATGACCCCTGGTGGGCTTCCATGAACAAGACCCACTTCAAGGTGCTCAGCCTACAAATAACACCAGTCTTACTAACATTTTCAAAAAATGTTTTCTCTTTTCTCCCTCACCTCTCTGATTTGAAGCAGAAGCTGCTCATTTTTCCCACCTGCTATTAATTTCAACCTGCTATGATTTGCTAAGGGGAAAGTGGCTTTTTCTTCATGAAAGCCAGTTCAACATCTCCTGTTTATAAGCACTGGGACAGTGTCCTCTGTAGTCACCTCTTCCATGGACAAGCAAATCCAACTAATTTTCCTCCAAATGCTGCCCTATTTAGAGGTCAGGAGTCACCACACAGGTTTTGAGTCGTTATTGACCAACTTACCAACATCAGTGCGATGATTTAGGAGGAATTAACGTTATGGCTCATTTACACGAGTGTATGATGTTCTGACCTACAACCCCAAACGAGGGAATTTCTAACCATTTCTAAAGAAGAAAAATCACATTATCCCCCACAGAAAAGCCCCTCCTCTGCAGGGCAGTGTATTTCCTCCATTTTCATACAGATTTCCTTAAGAAGACATTTCTCAGACGTCCCATGGGCAACTGTTCAAGGCTCTCCCTGGCTGCAGTCTTGCATACAAATCAAATCAGTCCCAGCAGAGAGTCCTGCTTCGTTTGCCTGAGAGCAATGGGGGTTTAGCACCGCGCCAGGGTGAGGAGGAGTCCAACTCATGCCCACTTCTCCTTCCTTTCTATCAATAAACAACAAATTAACAGGTAGAAACTTAAAGTATGGCATTAGGTCACGATTAAGCAATATATCTGCTTATATCATCTGTTGCCTGTGTTATGTCATATGGATAAGTGAACTTCGTAGGCTAATCCTGCCATGTTAACAAAATGGGGAAGGGTTGGGAGGGACCTTAAAGATCATTAAGTTCTGACCCCTCTGCCGTGGCCAGGGACACCATGATGTGTGGTTTTGAGATGCTGCCCTGCTTTATAAAATAATATTGAAAAAAAAAAAAAGGTAAAAAAACAGGTTTTCCACAAACCAGGAATTATTGAGTGTTGTAAATGAGAAGGAGGAATATTGTTTAATGGCAATATATCATCCACCTACTGTTAGCCCACGGTTCAATCTACGGCAACACCTTTTTTTTTTTTCTATACATGTCAAGAACTGGGGAAGGAAGGGGAGGGAAGCAAAAAAGGGAAATTCCCAGCTCAGGAAGGAAGGATCACTGGGTTTTGAGCAGCCTGGGATCATGAACTACCAGAAGTAAACTAAGAGATACTTCTGTTTAAAGTTCCATCTGGAATGTCCTGTGCAGGGCCAGGAGTTGGGCTCACTGATCCTGATGGGTCCCTTCCAGCTCAGCACATTCTGTGATTCTGTGAAGTGATGATGCACATCAGACAAGATTTCACCTCCACTGGTGCAGAAATGCCCTTGGGGTTGGTGGCCACGTGTTTTGGTGCAGTTGGGACCTGGGGATTTCTATGATTGCTCCCCAGATGGGAGGCCACCAAACCCAGTTCTCACAGAGGATTTTTTCACCCCGTTTGTCTCCCAGTATTAAAAGAATATTTGTTTTACTTCCAAAAAGACTAACTGTACACAGAGCTCACCTCACCTGAATTAAAAATAAGAAGATGGAATATTTTCCCTCTAATATCCCAAAAGCCCAGGCACCCCATCTGACTTCCATACTTCGGAAGTAAAAAGGAACCCATGTGTCCTGGCAGACCTGGCCTGAAATCTTGCCTCATTGTACCTCCAGATGGAGGGATTTTTCCAAGGAAAGCATCTTGAGTACAACCATTTCTTTTCAAAGCCTTGACATACATTTCTATGGCTCCTGACTTACAGCAGTGGAAGGTCACGGGCTCCCCTTACGCTCTTTGGGTCTCTTTTCTGTCGACGAAAGGTCTCACTGAGCAACTCAGTTTGGAGACAATGATCCATGAAGGGACTCATGGCTTTCCTAGAAAATAAAGTCTGTCTAAATCATTTAAGCAGGAATAACGCCTTCTTCCTTCGTGGAAAAGAGTGTCTTTCACTGCCTGTCTTATCTTTGTTATGAAAAAAAAAAAAAAAGCCTTTCATTCAACTTGCAGCACAATGATCTCGTCCCACCAGTACCAGACATTCCCTCTGCCCGAGCCCATGTCTCCTAGCATTGGGTCTCCAGCATGAATAATTGCTCTGCACAGGCCTGGCAGTGGGCACAGCACAGGTTTTCTTGACATCTCTCCACCCAGCCAGCCTTCCCTCAGCCCCCTGGCTCCGCTCCCCCTGGGCGGGCGGGACACGGAGCACTGGGAGGGTGGGATGGGGCGAGCATAGACGGCTGATCCAAGGGCACATGATCCTACAGAAAACACTTCTGGAGAATCCCACAGGGAAGAGGCTCCAAAACACCCCCAGCTGGGCACTGTCTTATCTGTCCAACCTGTGGCTGTGCCCTCTGTGTGGCTGATACAGCTCCTCCTCCATCTCAAAAAGGAACTCATGTGTTCAGCTTTGTGTCCCTCCTCCAAGATTAGCCAGAAAGAGGAGCCATTTTTTTGTGCAGAGTTAATTAAAAGGAGGATGCAAAGGCTGGTTAAAGGCAAGAAATAATTAAACAAACTTTCAGCCAGTTGTGATGAGCTTATGCAGTTCCTGATGTAAAACAGCCCAGAGAGAAATGGGAACCTTTCTAAGGCATAAAGGAATGTACCAACAAACAGCAATCAGGATCCTTGGTATTCTGACATTTGAAGTGTTCAAAGTGAAGAGAATTTATGTGCAAGTTCAAGCAGAAATCAGCACCTGCCACAGCAAACACAACTGAATTCAATATCATCTGTAGAACTGTTCACCCCTCTGGCCTTAAAGCACATCAAATGCAAGTCCTACATCATCAAGACACTACAAAAAGAGGTTTTTCCCAGTGAACCAGCAACCTGCATTCCATCCTGGCAACATCCAGCCCTTTTTCAGGGCTGGATTGCTGTGAAACAAAAACTTTCTGCCTGCCTAAAACAAACCCCCTGGGTGAGTGTCTGTCTCTGCTCCATTCTCCATCTCTGTTATAGCCAGTAATTTGCTTTGTTTTCATGATATTTAGGATTAAGTTATTACATTTCCAGATATTTCCCTGTAGACATTTTCTTAAATAGCTTACGTTGCAATAGTAATAATCCTTTGGATGGTCCAGCTGATTGTTCACCTGATTTCTTTTCACCAGGGTAGGGCTGTAAATTAGATCTCTCTTCTCCAAAGTTTTCTTGGATGAATGGTTTCATTAATAAGAAAAGAAACAGAAATCGATTCAAGCCTTCAAAAGGCTCAGAAGAAAAATAATTTCAAAGTAAAGAGAATTTAGGAAATTTCAAGGCCCTTAATCTCATTTCTATAAATCCTACCTTAAAAAGGGGAAAATACAGCAGGTAAAAGAAACTTGCCAAGAAATGCAGAATTTCACAGGTAGAGGTTTTTTAGTGTTTCTTTCCTGGTGATGTCTTTTACAATTACTTTAAAATAAAACATCAAATTAATGGCTTAGAGGATAAATTTCCCTTTCTATTCTCATCCAAGTACTGAATTGCACATGGCCTTTTATCCCTGCATTCCCAAAATTACTTCTCCTGATCTTACACCTTTGTCCAACAGCAGGGACACCTCACCTTGCTGAACACTGACGCTGCATCTGCACACACTCAGAAAAAGGAAAATTTGGAAGGAATTGGGGTTTTATTGATGATCAGGAGCTTCCTCCAACAAGAGCTGCAAGCAAACACTTCTGCTGAACAGTCCACAAAGTGTCACTGGCAGCAAATCACCCTGTTCTGAGCCCTGGAGGATTTGTAAGGACATTTGAAGGCATGTGCTGGGGCATAAATCATCCACGGCACACAATTGATTCATGTGGAATTTCAGTTAGTTCACTCTGAACTCCAAACAATTACCATTGGGGAGATTTTTAGAAAATGTCTCTTCCCCTGGGATGAAAGCACCTAAATCAAGCTCAGTTTCAAGGCACAAAAAATTAATGGTGGGTTTTCTCATCTCAGTGTGCAGGAAGCTCTGCTCGTAAATCCCCACAGAGCTCAGGCTCATATAATTTTCAGCATCACACAAGCCCCAGATGCAAAATTTATATTAAAAGCTCACCTAACCTATTAAAACCTCTTCATCCTCACTGTTTTGTTTTCACTTTAGAAACCCCCTAAAAATATTAAATATACTATAATAATATATTTTAATGTTATTATAATATATAAATATAAATGTTAAAATGTTGAAATATTCAGAAAACCATAGGCTTGTAAAATTAAGAATCCTTGATGTTTTTGATCCCAGGAAAAGTTTAGATACAGCAATTTTTAAACAAGGTAAAGTGCTGTTCATCCAGATAATTGGGGTTCAGAGCAAGGTGGTCTCCACGTGTCACCACCCTGACTAAAGGACAGAGAAAATGGGTTGGGGCTACATGGAAGAAAACATTGCCACAGCAAAGGGAAAACAATTTCTGATTTAGTAAATTAATCAAAACTTCAGTTGATCCACTTTGCATTTTCTTTCTCTTTACTTTCCAACAATTTAGGGCATTTTTTTTAAATTAAATACAAAGGCCTCCCTGCATTTCAGAAAATTTAATTACTTTTAGCATTTATTAGCCATTCATTTCTGTTTAAAACATGCTTTATAATTCATTAAAGTACCTCAAAAATTAAATTCTTAGCAGCCCGAGGCCCAAAATATATTTAAGTAAGAAAATTAAGCACAGTAATAAATAGTGAAGAATTCTGAAATATTAATTTGGCCTGTAGCATTTCAAATGTTTATTTGCAATAATTACTTTGAGACCAAGTTTATATTGCCTTTGTCAGGAGTTTGCTGGGATCTTTAAGTTACTAATTTCCTCAAATCTGTCCTTATTCCCTCCCTGACAACCATTGCCAGAGCATTTAAATCAACTCTTTCAGTTGTTTTTGAGTTCCATCATTTTCCACGGGGCACAGGGAATGAGCAATCCCACTAATTCCTAGGCTGGAGCTCTTAATTAACATGAGGTTCATTTTCTGCTCCCCCATCTCCAGCAGGAGCCTGAGCAGCACAAGGAAATCCCTTATTTTGGGATTTTTTTTAAAGCCCATCTCATCCAACCCCCTGCCATGGGCAGGGACACCATTAACTAGGTCATAACGTGCTTTTCTAACTTAGCAAGGCAAGCCCTTAAAAAACTTTATTTCCTAAATTCCTGTCTTATTATCAGGAAATTTAAGGAGAGTTTTTCTATCATAGAGTTTACTCCAGATGCTGAACCCTGCAGTATCAGAGCATATTAAATTGCAATAAGTTTCCTAATCAAAACTGTAAACGTACAAAGTTGTATGTGAAGCAGAGAGGCGTTTATGACACCTTTGCTTCAGTTCCATAGCTTAGAAAAATCACTAAAAATATGGTTTCTATTTGGATCCAAAATGATCTTTGTGGGTCCCTTCCAACTCAGGATAGTCTGTGTTTTTATGATTCCTACTCTATACTTTTCCCAGTGTTGCTACTATTGGAAAATCCTTGCCAGGTTGTAAACTCTGGGTTCTGGCAGATGCACCAAGGCTGGTCCTGAGCAGTGCCCAGCAGTGCTGGTGCTGCTTCTCTGCTCTTCAGCCAGAACAGGTTATTGAGCAGCGGACCTGAAGCCATTCCAGCAAATTTTCTGGGATATGAACGCGAAGGGATCCCACATGATCCCACCACCACATCCCACAGGCAGGAAAACAAGAGAACAAGCAGAATAAGGTGTTCTCGACAAGGAAAAAATAAACAAATAGAATACCAAAACGCGATCGAATTCCAGTACCACAACTGAATTCCAATTTCTGGCCGTGCATCCTCCAGCCGGGAAGGTTTTCCCACGGGATAACTCTGGGTGGGAGTGCTGGGGAGCGGCGGGTCGCTGCCTCCATCTCCTGGGAACTGCGGGGAGCGCAGGGTGGCGGCGGCTCCCGCTGTTCCCGGGGCTCTGCGGGACCAGCCCGGCCTCGGGGATGGAGAAGGGGAGGCTGCGACCCCCAGACTCCCCGCAGGTCCCCCGGGACCACAAACGGCCCCGCGATGGGACCAGCCCAGCCCAGCACCCGCGGGGCTCGGCACTGATACCCTGAGCTCGGCACCGACGTTCGTGCTGGTTTTGGGCTCGCTGTGACTCTGTACCCACCTGGAGGTTCCTTCCATGTCCCTTCTCCCTGCCTGCACACCGGGCATCAGGAATTTCCTTCC
>JAWWLV010000158.1:1601982-1623515 GCA_035041135.1 Platyrinchus mystaceus
GGCAGAGCAGACGCCCCCGCCTCTCGCCCGCCGCGCATCGCAGAGGAGGAGGAGGAGGACGGGGCTGCTTGGTTTCCGCCCCCAACCCCCGGCCGGAGGTGGGGCGGGCCGAATTAAGGACACCCCTGGGCCGGACCTGGCCTGCGGGCCGTAGTTTGGGGACCCCTGCTCTAATCCATCCCTTCACAGGCAACCTATAAACCCACACTCAGGGCAAGCTCCAGCTGAGGGAATGAAGCTTCTCCCTCCTGCCCTTCCCCATCACCCCCTCAAAGGCCCAAGGCTCTCATGTGCTCTGGAGGAAACTCTTTGTGAGCGGAGCACAAACACAGACAAGAACATATTTGCCCAACAGCTCCACTCACTAAGCACCAGTTCACCCAGTTTGTCTGGCTCAACAGCCTCTGTAGTAACTGAGGCAATTTAAGATGAGAATTGAGAGCCTGTAAGTGCCTTCCCTCCATCCACACACAGAGCAACACCTCATCACCTGCTGCTTACAAAACAAGGTGTGCTGTAACAGTGGCAAGGGAGTACAATAACATGGGTGCAAATAATGCTGTTCTAATTCCCTGTACCCTTCTTATCTTTATTACACATCTACAATGGAAACAAATTCATCCCTAAGGTTTTAATTCCTGTAGATACTTAATGGTATTTATGATCTGGGATCTAAACCTTATCAGGGGGCTTTGATTTTTTTGTTCCTGTTTTTAACTGAATGCTCTCAGAATCATAAAATGGCTTGGGCTGGGAGAGACCTTGTTCCAAACCTGCCATGGGCAGGGACACCTTCCACTGGACCAGGTTGCACAATGAGTTATAACAAGCTGCTAAAACATGTCTAAAATAACATTTCCTTACTTCCCAAGGAGTAAGAACAGGTACTTACTTCAGTATCATATTCATGGTTTCGTTTCGATCTTTACCTTGGAATGGCAGAGTACCAGTGAGCATCTCGAACTGGAAAGAACAAATGTTCATCTCAATCAACACTCCTTCCCCCCAGCTGCTGAAACAAAGTGTTAAGCACTGTACTCTTCCCTACATCATCTCTAAAGATAAACAAAATGCCACAAATCTACAATCCTCACTGGCAGTTACATGATGATAACAGTGGCAAGGTGACAATAGTGACGATGAAGGAATATTTTACATCCATAAAGCCACTTGCAGGCAATAAAATCTCCTCCATAACCAAGTTTCAGATGTTGCCGTGTTTTAAAAACTGCAAGAATAATAAATACTAGAACAGTACTTTACTTTTAATGCCAATCTGGACGTGTCAGCCTGATGCTCTGAGGCATCCCAGCAAGGGCAGCAGTGGGAGCAGTTACTTATTCCACTGCTCCACTCCAGCATTCCTTCCACAGGCTCACTCTTCAAAATGCCATTAATACTCCTTCAAACCAAGGCTTCAAGGATTGGGTTTTTCTCCTTAACTATCAAGTAACATGCAAAATAAATACACAAACTGGCATTTCACACCCATACAACTGTATGGAAGGCACAAATGAGCTTTATGGTGCCTTGTGAGGATTCCATACAAGGCTAAGCAGGTGAAAAGTCAATTTTATTCGAATGAGTTGCCATTATAGTGGCAATTCAGTTATTGAATTCACCCCCTTACCCCAAGCATTGATAATTAAAACTGGACAACCTTATACTAAGTGCATTAAGCCACATTCTCTTAGAGCAATGCAGTGTTTGTGACCTTAGGAAGGGAAGCAAAAGCACAGTACCATGAGGACCCCAAAGGACCACCAGTCAGCACTCTGGTTGTGCCCTCTCCTGTTTACCACTTCAGGTGCCATGTACTCTACAGTACCACAGAAAGAATAGGCCTTCTTCTCTTGATCTACTGATTCTTTGCTGAGTCCAAAGTCTACAACAACAGCATCACAAGAACACAGCCAGTAAAGAATTTCAGGGAAAAAAAACAATAAATATGTAGAGATACCACAGACATTAGTTCACTGCACACCACCAAAACTGTTCTCTGAGGCATTAAACAGACAAGCAGCCATTGATATTATAACTGAAATAACTTGATATTTGAAATATTTCACATTTAGAGCCTTTAGATAACCAAAAGTTTCCGTGTTCTGTGTCTACTGCCTCCTTTATTCACACAAAAAAATTGGACAGAAATAAAAAGGAGTTTCAGAGGGAACACAGCCTGCATGGTCTGGTATTACTGAATGATGAATAAGTAAAATCTGACTAAAAATACTGTTGTTACATAAGCCAACATGGTTCTGCAACCTGACTCAAGTTCAGTAAAGAACAGTGTTGCATCTCTGCTTCTCAATTCCCAGAATCCTTTTTTTCCTGCCAGTGAATACACTGGCTCAGCTCTCAGATTGAGGCTTTTAAATATCCCTTTTTTCATAAGGGAAATATTGGTAATCAGCAATCCATTACCATTTCCAGTTGCAGAAGGAAGAGAGAACTTTAAGACTGAATTAAATTTAAACAGATTCGTGCAGAATTTCATAAACATCACCATTATTCCATCAAATCTTTGAGATTTTAAAATACTTCCTCTTCTCTTGGAATCTAGCAGCAATATTTATAGATCCAAATATATAATGAAGTCTACAGTACAAAAGCATCACCTTAAAAATAATTTAAAGCTTTCAGAAATTTACAGCAATTTGGTTTCCAAATCATCTTTTGTATACATCACTTCCTAGAAAAGATCTATTTTCATTTTCCTCACAGAACTCTTTTCCTGCATTTTTTTATGTATTTCAAAGTGATAATCCAAAAACACAGAAAAAAAGCTTATGCAGAAAGATGTTCAGAAAGTTCTAATGAGTGTTGCTTACCTGTTAACTTGATATGTCCTGCTTCATCAAGCAAAATGCTGAAAATTAAAATTCACATTCACCAAAACGCATAAAGGGCAATGTTTACCCATAATATTTTAAATAGAAGTTAAAAAACATTATATCCAACTTCTGTTATTACTTTAATAAGTGAATATTATTTAATTTAAATGATATCTATACATTTTATGTTTTACATTTGTTTACATAGTCTAACAAAAATGTATTTGATTTTTTTTTTTTAAATCACTACAGTGGAAAATGTAAAGTAACAAGCAAAATACACATAATAGTGGTAAAATACATTTTACTTTACTTTTCTGGCTTCAGGTCCCTGTACACAATTCCCAAGCTGTGAAGGTGATCCAAAGCAAGGGCCAGTTCTGCGAGGTAGAATTTCACATCTTCCTCTGTAAACATAACCTAATAAGAACTGTATAGATTTACCTTCTGATCTTGTCTTCAGTTTTTAAAACTGCAATCTAAAAAAATATAGTCCTATCTGCCTAAATTTCAAAATCAGTCTCCCAATTCATGAATTCACCCAAGAGAAATTATTTACTAATACAGGTTAATTATAAAGTACACAAAAG
Organism: Platyrinchus mystaceus; assembly: GCA_035041135.1. Taxonomy (NCBI): domain Eukaryota; kingdom Metazoa; phylum Chordata; class Aves; order Passeriformes; family Tyrannidae; genus Platyrinchus; species Platyrinchus mystaceus. The sequence goes on from JAWWLV010000158.1 coordinate 1,605,407, forward strand.
AACTACCTGTGATATTTAAATAATAACATCAGCAGTTACTGCAGAGCTTTAGTTAACTTTTAGGTAATAAATTTAATTGTTGTATTTGGTGTAATTAACCACCAGCACTCCTTCTGGCACAATCCTAAAAAGAGAGTTTTCCACTGCATCATAAAATTTAATATACAGCTGCTATATTGGGTCACTGTGGATTCACATTAACAATATTTAGGAAGTATTTAGGAAAGAAAAAATAGAAATAATTGAGAAAAAAGCACGCAAAATACAACACTGGTAAAAATAACAATGACAATCTGCAGTGGGAGTTGAAGAACCTGCTCTGCTCTTAGGAAAAAAAACAAAATTCAAGAACCCTGGCGAGACACTGAAAAACTGATGTTGCTTACAGAGCACGAGAGAGATGCCCTTCATAGTACTCCACAGGTTGCTTCTAATTTAATACACAAAAATTGTAGCTGCTTTGGCTCTTGTCATGTTCTACAAGGTACTGGAGAACCTTGAAATCTTTAAATTACTGGATTGAATGTGAGGTTTAAGTGAAATATTCCCTTATTTGTTGAAAGCAGCAGGAGTAAGAAGTGCAGCCACTCTGCTGCACAGGAGCTGCCTAACAAGGCTTAAATTAAAGTCCCTGGGCTCCCCGATTCAGAGCTGCCCTGATCTGTACTTTGAATTTTACATATGTAATCTGGTCCAGGGGCACAGAAATATTCCCTCATTTCCATAATGACAGGGGTTAACCTTGCAGGAACAATAAAGCTGTTACACCACACAGTGGCACCTGGATTTCTTTGAAGAGCATTGTGGATACTGGTTCTCATCTGCATCAAAAACACAAGAGCAATGTCCTCACTCCTTGGATGGCATTACTCTTTGGAGCAGCCAAAATGCAAATCTCAGAATACAATGATGCTAAATGGCAATCTCCAATCTTCCCATAATAATGCCATTTAAAGCTGTTCTCCGTGTCGAATTAAACATGATGCAAGTCAAGTTCAGTAAATGTTACCAATAAAAACTTCATTACACACTCATCTCACTTCCACAGCTGAAACTCCTGTACCCACATTGGAATTTAAAGACCAAAAAAAGTCTTTTAATGACTTCACAGTAAACCAAACTAATTTAAAATAATCCTTGTGAAATGCCATGGGCAATTTCCCCTCATGTGCACTGCCCACTGGCTTTTTCATGGTCTTTGGAAGTCACTTTGTCTTCCCACCAGAACATAAAAACCTGATTTTTTTGTATATCTAGACACACAGTAAACATTCAGAAGTCCTCACAGAAGGTAACTGAAGTCTTTCAAAAAACACACAGAGCCTCAGTAGTGAGAAAAGTTGACAATCAGGATTTCTTTATTCCCAAAGGGAACCTCTTTCAACCCCCAGCAAGTGTTCTGATGGACAGACTTGCATCCCTCAGTTAACTCTTAATCTCAGTTGCATTCTGGATAATCCTGTGTTGGTGCAAGAGAATTCTTCTTCCTGCTATACCAGAATTTCCTCTATAATTAGTTATTAGAGCTTGACCTCTTTCCTACCTGCTGCTCCAATAACCTTTGACAAGATGGTCACTTGAAGCTTTTAACAGTCATTTTAGCCTCAAGATTAATTAATTTTGAGCTCAATTCTTAGACATTATCACTGTTTACCAAGCTCATCTTTTTATAAAAATTAAAACCAAAAATCCCTTTAAATTCTTCCTTCTCTTTTGCCTGTTCCTAAACTAAAATCTTTATTTATACAGAAAGTATATGGAAAAAAAAACCCCAAACTATCTCATGGCCTTATATTCTGGGGATAAACAACCTCCTTCATGCCATGAAAAAAAATCAGTCAGATAACATTGTTTTGTCATCTAAGAAAGTGGCTTTTCCTGTGCTTTAGCAATGTAAGTGGATTTACACTGAAAAGCTCAGTGAAAACACTGAAAAGCTCTCTTACTGGGAAGCTGTTGAGCCATTAAAAATTTAGATCACTATAAAAGGTTTGCAAAAAAAAATAAAAGTCCTCTAAACATGTTCATAACACTCAAGGTAACATGTGATAAATATTTGATGGCAAATGTTTAAAAAAAATAACAATAGGCTGCATCATATTCCCTCCTCTGAGGATTCTCTGCAGAAAACAGAAAGAGAAATGAAGAATTCAAAGTCCAGTTGTGTGTGAGGGTTTGGGGGAGGGGGCTTCAAACCACTCCATGGTCACATTTTGTGGGATTAAGGATTAGGATTTGTATTCCAGCCCCCTGAAATTTTACAATGCAGCAGAAATCTCCCAGGGCTGCAGGATTCCAGGAGCACCTCAGCTGACTAAGAGCAGGAGAACTATAATATCCCCTTTCTTCAGTGCTAAATATTCATTTACTTCAGTTACGTTTCCAAGCAACAAAACATTTTTAGACAAAAGAACTGAACTTTGCAGATACCAAATTAAAACTTAGGCTACTAATCAATACACACTCAGGTTTCTTAAGGACAGACTATATTCTAGAATATGTAAGGAAAGCCCAATTAAGTTATAAAAACTTGAGTATGACAAGAAATATGGGGGGAATCAGCTTTAAAAGGCAATCCCACACCAAGAAAAAACAACCTCTGTCTAAGAGTGAGTGGAGATAAAATTTTAGGTACTTACCTCTTTGGATAATCGTGTGAATACATCTCCTCCCCTGAGAAAATCCAATATTAAATAGAGCTTCCCTTCAGTCTGAAAGGCTTAAACAAAAAAAAAAAAAAAAAAAAAAAGAGAAAAAAAAATCAATAGTTGTGTGACAAAGCTGATCTACAAAATAGATCTGAATGATTTACAACCAGGAAATTTCAGTCAAAGGCAATACTTTTGTTATGGAACTGAAGTAATTCAGCAGCACATGAGGTAATTTATTGAATGATTCCTCACTTCTTCACAGAAGAAAATCTTAGTCATGAGAGATGATTAAAATACTGTTCTTTCACTTCTCCTTTGTCAAACAGGGAAACAGCAAGGATGTTAATTCCTCTGGTTTGATTTTACTCAATGAAAAGCCAAAAAAAAAGAAAAATCTCTGCTGAATTTGAAAGAATTTTCCAAATCTTTAATTTCAGGAGAACTTCACCTAAAACTTTTATACAGGTGTGTATTTACATGCCTTTTCTTTTCAGCCCTGTGATTTAAAGTTACTAGAGCCTAACTTGGACCCTACAAAAAATAAGAAAGAACAAAAGCAGCCATGCCTTCAAGTAATGAAAGGAAGTGTAGCAAAAGGAAAACAAATATATAAACCCACCATAGTGCAGTTTGACGATAAAGGGATGATTTACTTCTACTAAAATATCCCTCTCCATTTTTGTACGAACTCGATCCCGAACTGGGGGCAAGAAGAAAAGAAGAGACCAGAATGAAACAAATGTGTTTGGTACAGGGCAAACAGAGCAGAAATGGGCACGTGGAAAGGCTCTAAAGGAAGATCTTTCCTTGTACCTTATTTCTTTTTAATTTTTAAGTCTCCCTCAAAACACACAACTCCATTTTGTTCCTTCCCTGCCACAGCTTCATAATTTTCCCAATGCACCCCAGTATTTGGTGATAATCCACGTGACTTCCAAGAAAAAAAGCTGCCATCTAGATTTCAACATCAACTTCTGAATTAACTATCTGTACTGAATATATATTTTCTTACTTTTCTTATAGTTTTTCCTCTTCAACTGTAACAGTCCCTATTTACACACAGTGGACCTGCACCCATTGAAGTGCCTCCTGAAAGCCAAACCACTCCTGGCTCTGGCTCCCAGAACAAGAGGGAATGATTTAATTTTAACCACAGCAAAGTTTAAACATAACAGAAGACAAAAGGAAAATTGTTTATGAAATTAATTTGTTTTCGTATAATGAAAAAAAAAAAACCCAACTAAACAGAATTAAATAATGCAATTTAATACCTTGAAAGAGTATTTTTGACCACATAATTAAAGCTACCTAGCCAGGTTTAAAATAATTCTCAAACATGAACTCACAAGTCAGTCTGGAAAAAAAGCTGCTGTTATATGAACTCACTGACAAATATTTCAGATTAAAAAACCTTTTAAAATGCAGGTGCACCACGTTTTCAAGTTTCAATTCAGACACACACATACCTTTTAAAGAAGCTTTTTTCAATACTTTCATTGCATAAAGCTGCCCAGCATCAGGACCAATTATCTTCCTCACAAGGAAGACCTGGCAAGATAAAGCCCATTTTTAAAATTACTGCAAGCTGAGTAATCAAATATCAACTCTCACAAAGCATTTGCAAAGCTCCTATTAATTTCAGGCAGTTTCCAGTGTTCTTTCCTGAGCACACACCTTCAAGGAAGAGCAAAATTGCATTTCCTTAATCAGATTAGAGCTGCAGCAGCACCAAACTCTCTGAATTATCACAGTGGTCAGAAAATATGGATTCTTTCCTTATTTATCAAATAATTATTTACAGAAATTTGTTTCTTTCTGTCACTTTCTTGGACAAGGATATTTCTGGCTCCTCTGCCATGTCCCAAGAGATTTTTCTGTGGTTTAAGACCCAAAGTCTCAAACGTGGAACGGGTTTTATTAATGAATTCTGTACAAGTGGTGAGATGAAAGCAAGGAAACCTCACCATTTAAGATCAAAGCACCCTTTCCCTCTGGAATAGCAACTCCAACAGGTTTTTCCACTCTTTTTATTTCCAGGAGAGTTTTAAAGATAGAAGGAACATAACTTGAAACTAAAAAATCCTAATATGAGATAAAATAACACATTCCAAAGACAGGAATCTCTCCTAATATTAAAACTCCTGGGCTTTTCAATTTACAAAATGGCTTGGTAGGTGCTTCTGTTCCTAAACTGCTGTTCTTATAAGAGCAATTATTAGTTTTGAGGAATGTTTCTGCTGTAAAAAACAATGTACAAGTCACAAGAGAGAGCCAAGAGCTCCCCAAAACTGCCTCTCTGATCTCACCTTATTCAGACTTGCATTAACACTGGATTTATTTACACAAATACTTTGTTAGAAATTATTAACTATCTAGAAATTATGTGTATTTTTCACATAATCTTGTCAAATTTTTCTTTCTAGAATCAGAAAATCAAACACTGTCACAGACTAAATTGGACAGGGTTAGGAGAGGGTTGTTTTCATTTTAAGCCCTGATTAGAAAAAAAAAATCATCATATTTCAAGGTTATCAGGCCTTTTGTTTTATGTTTTGCCCAATGACTGACCTAAAGCACTGCTCTCCTCTTAGGTCATGCTGATGCTCAAATAAAGCATAAAGGAATAATCTGAACACCAGCAACTAAGAAAACATCTGTAGATGAACACAATCACAATTATAAAAATAAATATTAATAATAAGCACATAAAGATATTTTAGTGCTTAATAACTAGCAGCTTGTGAGGATGTAAGGACTTCATGTAGAGGTTACAAATTTTAGCTGATATGGCCCAAAAAAACGGTCACTGAAAATGACTGAAGCACCACTTCTTAATTTAATTTGCAGATCAAGTCTCCATAACCCCACATCTGCCTCAGAAAGTTACCAAAGACAGAAATTTAGTGATGGATAACTTTAACCCTTTATTTCTGTAGAAGTGTCAAATCCTGCCCTGAGGTCAAAAACAGGCTCCAGCAAACCAACTTTGTGTTTGCCAGACCCAAAGGAAGGTGCCTGGGAAGTAGATACTGGAAAGAGAAAACAGGGAGGATCAATGGCTGTTGCCCTCACGGTGTGTTTTGTTTTCTCTTTCCAATAGAAAGCAACAGAGATAAAAAGACCTCTGTTCAGTCACCACCCAGCTCTTAAAGCTGGTTCCTGAACCTGCCAGGTTTCAAAAGCCTGGACTCTGGGAAGTAAAATCTGTTTGAGTCTGGGCTCAGATGTGCCAAAGCCTAAGACAGCTCAGGACATCTCAACTTGGAGTAATAAAGATATGGGGCCCTTCGGGCTCTGACAAGGAGAAGTATATGAGGGAACTGGCAACCAACATTACCAGATGAAATGTTTCTTGAGCTGCAAAACATTAAGAAATATTTAGAAGTCTTTTCTCTACACTATCACTTACTCACAGAATGCCTTCCTAATATCTGTTTTTTCCTCTCTCATTTAATTCTGTGCAGAGGTTTGTCCCTGCTTAAACACACAGAACCAGCAGAAGAGGAAAAGGGAAACGTGTAAAGCTGACTGACTACTTTTTATGTGCTGCAAAAGATCTAGTTTGAGTCTAGTTTTAAAAAATAAATTACCTTCTTATACACTTGGATTAATATTTCAACTATTATTGTTTCACTAGTTGAGTGAGATATAAGATTTCATTTCTGCAATGTGACACCAAGTGGCACATCACAAAAAGAAATTATTGTTAACAAAGCTGCCATATTTCTTCTCCCTGCTATCTGAACAACTGTTCACTTAGTGTCCTGAAGCTGCAGATCACTTGACAGATACAGCAAAATGAAAACCCTAAAATATGTTTCCCAGGTTATTTTATCATCTTACCTTTCCAAATGATCCCTGTCCAAGAACTTTAAGGAGTTCAAACTGTGCTGGGTCTGCTTTCTCACATCCTTCTTTCACATGGTGTGTAATAGGAATTTCTTTCACGCTTCCTTCATCCTGTTGTTTCAAAGCAAACAAAATACAACAGTGAACAGGCCTGAATTAACCAACTCTTGCTAGAAGAGCATGTAAATACTTGGGTTTTTTTTTTCTTGGTTTGGTTTTATCTTAATAAAAAGATTTGAAATTCTAACAAGGCATAAAAGAAAGCTGTTCAAATGAAGAGTTTTCCCATCCATCCTTTCTTAAATAGATGCATCTAAAATTTCTAAACTGAATTTCCTTTTGCCAGAAATATTTCGGCTACAGCAAAAATGCCTTTTTTTTTTTTTTCACATGAAAGGGATAAATGTACAGATTTTTCAACCAAGACTTCTGTGCTTCACTTCTCTTTAGCAGCCCTTAGTTTTTCCAGTGATTACTCTTCTCATCTTTCCCTTTCCTGAAATAAGTCTTAATGAAAGCCAAATTGAATTTCATCATTTAGGGTAATTATTGCTTTTCACAGCAGCAAATAATAACTCTGGCCATCCATTTGGAGCTTGAGGAACACGCGTTGTTTGAAGACCATAAATAAGATGTGAGTCATCTTAAGGACTCTGAGAATTCTTGCACCCAAGAGAAGAAACAGCTCTGGGTGCAGAGCTCCCGGGAAGATTATCCTGTGTGGAGACCTCCTTCAGGAGGATAATTCTGAGGCAGCTGAGTGATTTAATGTTCTGTTGACTTTTCCATGTCCCTCTCATCTTGAGCAAAGCAGCTCAGGTTGTGAAAAGACAAACATGCCTGACAAAAACAAATCTGATGACGTATTGCAGCTTTTATGGTGTAAGAGAAGCTGCTGGAGCCAAAACGAGTGAGATGGCAAAATAAGCACCCTTGAAATTAAAAAAGTTACGTGCTAAGACCTACAACAGCCACCTCAGCTTGCACAGATAAGGAACAGCACCTCTCAGCCCTATACAGAATATCAACAAACTTCTTGTACACAATCCAATCACAAGAAAACTCCCATCTGATTTACAGTACTCCACCTTTGGGGCATCCAAATTATTATTAGCTGTCTCCTAACCTCTCTTTAAGGTCTTCATCTTGACAGTTTCCCTTAGCAGAGACCAGAGAAACACCCAACCAACCTCCTGTGTGTTAATGTCCCCGGATGACCAGTGCAAACAGCACCAGAAAAAGGCCTGATCACTTGATGAAACGCTTTTCAGAAAGAACATCATTCTATATTAATTCTCTATAACATTTCTATACTCAGGTTGACTATAGGAAGTCTTGCTTGTCCAAGACTGTGCATTAAAATATATAATCAACTTCATCAGGCTTGATACAGAAGCAGCTGGATGAAATTCTCTAAGTGGGTTTACACAGAAATTCAGTTTAGAAATCAGATCATCTACATTCATACATCCTTACTGCAATAATTAGAGGGAAAAAAAGAGGCAATCATCACACTGCACTAAATGCCTGTGCCTTAATTGCTTTGTTTGTCCAGAGGGGGAAAGAAAAGAGTTCAAACACACATCTTAGTGTATTCACAGAGTGCAGTCCAGCTGTTACTGCACTCGAGTCCTTCCCCTCCCCTCTATCTCTTACTTCACCCTCTTTCTGGGAAAGGTCTGTTTGTTCTGCCTGCTTCCCACACACAGGTAGGTTTGAACACAAAGCACTGCTGCAAACAATGTTAATTCTCTAAGTCACACTTCAAACTACTTAATTTCCCTCTCAGGTCACAAAACCCAGCTGAAGATCCGGTGCAAATGTCCCACCTTCCTCTCCTCCATCCATCTCGGTGACTATGCAAATATGTACTCAGAGCAAAGATGCACCTATCTTTTCATTTTCATCTATTTTTTTTAAACACTGCCTAATTTAAGGCAGGTAAGAAGGGCAGCAATTCAAGTCATCTGATGAAAGCAGCAAGTTGTCTAATTATACACCGAGTTGTACAACAGACTTAATGGCTGGTTCTTCCTAAGAACTATGTAAATACTCTATTTAGAAGCCTTTTTCTTCACCATCCTAATTTGTATTCCTAAACACTGGGAACCTTTGCATGAGAAAAGATCTTTAAGAGTTCACCCTCTCCGGTGTTTATCACCCACCTCGAGTCATTAGCCTGTGACATCACACGTGGTTGCTGCGGAGACTGAGAGTATTTCTGAATGTGAACTCGGCAGAAAAATGTTTTCCATGCAAATAAAGACTAACTTGAGGTGGATGAAATGAGTTATTTTCTTATAAAAAGTGTTTTACCTTCACAAAAGATGTCCGTGTAATTTCACCTACTTAACTATCATTAAGGTACTGAAAACTGGCATGACTGAAGTGTAAAGAGACCTCGACAAGAACGGAGCAGATAAAGAGCTGAACAGCCACCAGCTAGTTTCATTTTCATTTCTAGTCTGGCCTCCCCAAATTGCAGATTTGGTTATCTGATTCCATGCTCTGCTGCTCGAGCAGCAGATTATTTCTGAGCTGAGGTACCAGGTCCCCCCAGCCTTGCACCAGGGGGAACTATTCCCAGCAGGTTCCCCAGGAGCCAAAGTGCTCCAAGGCTTTGTGCCACCTGACTTGTTACAGCCTCTCTGGGATGTGGCTCCAGCACCTGACAAACAAGCTCAGCAACATCCTCCTCCTGGTTCAAGAACAGTGAAAGACAGAAAAGACAGACAACCCACTGCTCAGCTCACCTTGCTCCATGTGAGGCAGTTCTGACACTGTGTATTTACTGCTCCACACCAGGAAATGTGCAGGCACCACATGGTTCTTTCCCCAAGAGTTTATTCTCCAAATCCCTTACTTACAAAAGTTGTTGCAACACAAGGTAGTGGTTACAGCTGCAATAAGATTTACTTACAGAATCCCAGACTGGTTTGGGTTGGAAGGGACCTTAAAGCCCATCCAGTCCCACCCCCTGTCATGGGCAAGGACACCTTTCACTATCCCAGGTTGCTCCAAGTCCTGTCCAACCTGGCCTTGGACACTTCCAGGGATGGGGAGTCCACCACCTCTCTGGGCAGGAGATACCTGACACCCTCTTTATGATCTTGTTCAAAAATATAAGGATGGCTGTGTTGAAAAATGATGCCCGATTTTTCCATGCAAAGTCGGGTGTTTCATCACACACAGGATTAGCCTGAAGCTCAGTGCCAGGTTTAGGCAGCACACACAACACTCACCTTCAGCATCTCCCAAATACACACATCACCAAGGCACTGCACAAAAACCATGATCAACACGGTTTATCTGGGATATTTCTACATAAAAGCAAAATTAACATAGTGGTGTAAAAATTAATTCTGTTCTAAAACAGCAGGAATTAAAGTACGTTGGAGTTCTGAATGTATTAAAAACACAAAGGAAGAGCAGATGACAGTGTAGTAAGAGCAACATTAAGCATCTGTATAAAAGGTTCAAGGTGGCCTGAGCATTTTCTGAGGTTGAGGATCAGCAAATGCTCCCTCCAGGTCACGGAATCTTTCCATAAAGCTCTGCTTCATGCAGTAGATGTTCCCAAACAAGTCACTTACAGCCTCCACCCAGGTACTAACTTCCAAAATCATCTTTGAGACTGAAGAGTCTCTTCAGATCTCGGTCAAATAAAATGAGGGGTTCAAAAGTTATTAGAGAGCAGGGAATGCATAAATTTTACTTCCAAAGCAAGTCATGCTACTGAGTGCCTGCAGCGAACAGATACCAGACACACTTACGTGGTAGGAATACGGTTCACCTTCCTCCATGGGCTCATCTGCCATTTTAAGGCCATTCAGCTGGACAGGGGAAGGAGGGAAAAAAAAAAAAAAGGAAAGAAAAAACAACATTAAAACACAACAATTTCAAATTAACAGAGTTCCTCATTTGACCAATTTACATTTCAGAGCACACAAGTGAAAACTCGTGTTCTTGTTGCTCTAATTTAAAACTGTAGTTTCAAACAAACACTACTACTCAGTAGTTATATTTAGCATCTATCTCCCTTATGTATCATTTAGCATATCCCTTTGTAAACGCCATCATTATTATTATGCCAGTGTTATTTAATTGGAATTAGTTTAAAATTCCTTCTTTAAAAGCTATGGTCACCATCCCTACAAGATGACACTCATATAAAATCCCCCTGCTATGCAAAAAAATTGTGTACAGGTGCTTTTCAGAGACCTAAAATCCTGAAATATGATGATGAAAATTAATTTGCAGTTTGAAAAGATTCACAAGGTATTTTCAAAAAGACTTGAAATTACAAGTCCAGAGTTGCAACAAGAAAAAGTTTAAAAGTTAAAACTCCGCCTAAGTTACAAACAATTCAATGGTGAAACTTTAAAAAAATACCAAACCTCAGAAATATGAAGGACATGCTCTGCTCAGACATGCAAAGCATTAATTAAAAACTGGAAATACCTGACAAAAATGGGTGAATCCCATTATGGATTTTGCTAGTAAAACCTGCTAATTTATATGTGAATGGTTCAGCATCACTACCTTCATGGGGCACAGATCTCATCTCAAAATACCAGAAACAACAGAAGGAAACTCAAACTATATTTTTCCTGAAATAGGAAGTTGAACCAATTAAGTTCTCAGACCGGGTAATGACTTTTTTGTTGTTGTACTTCGGAATTTATCTCAAATTCCTGCCTAAGATACCAAAATCTGGGAATTGGTAAAACACGGGACTACAGAAACTCTGGAAATGCCACCCAGACCGTGCCCCTATTTAAACCAAACCCCAAATGTGGATGAACAGGAAGGGTTGGAGAGGCAGGTTGGTACCACCTCAGCAAACCTCAACCACTTCCACTGCTGCTACACACTCCTGATTTTAACTGGAGCTTTTCAAAGCTAATTCATAAATTAATGATTTTGATAAAATTAAATCACCGCTTTTTGCGTTGAGAGACCGGCACTTATTTTTGGATTATATCCTCACTTTAAAAATAATAAAGAAAGAAATAGCAGAGGCTTCATTTATTTTCACTCTTCAAGTTTCTGTTTATTAGAACTCCAGTTTATACACACACTCCTGACATGAACTCAGTTTAACCAAGCCCTGTATGTTCAACCCATGTTCACCATCCACCTTTCCTGTATCACCCCCCTTATTTCTAAAAGCCTAAAATCACTTACTCATTACCCCGAATTGAGAACCCAATGCTACAAATTTACATCATTTATTTCTTTTCTTGCCCAAATATTTTTTTCCATATCAGATACTGGAAGGGGTGAGACACCCACTATGCTTGTTACTGTGTGAATTAACTTGATACATCACGAAATAACACCGAATTTCAGCCCAGCTCTGACCTCCAACCTCACTTGAGATGATGCCAGGTAAATTCCTTGCACAACATCATGAGATTACACTCAGGTGTGAATTAACGTGACACCCACCAAAATTGTCCAAAAAGCTTATTTGGACCTAGTAATAATAGGGGTTTCCACTCCAGATGCTCAGAAATGTAATTATATTCTTCATTCATGGAGTTAAATTAGAAGCAAATTGAGTGCACATTTCACCTTTTCTTTCTTTATTTATGGTCCACATTTTCCAAGTTTTGTTAAATTTAAGCTCTGGAACCAACACTTCCAGCCAGAAGAACTGTATACATACTGAAAATAGCCCTTAACTCCAGGCAATCAGCCACAAAAAATGGGGGTTTGAACCCAAAAATCAGTGTGTTATTTGATCTATTTTGTTCCTGAGCGCACCGTATAATCAAACTTTCAACCTGCTGGCAAATCAAATACACTAAGTTATTGGATTTTTATGGCAGGTAATCATCTTAATGAATGATTTCATATTGTACACTTTTCCCTTTCATTGCTGCTCCTTGGATTGTGTTTGTTTTTTCCTGCCCAGTCTCTCTCTTCCCATACAGACTGGGACACCTGCCAACTTTTAGCCCAAAGAATTCCATGGTCAAGGGCATGAATCTACTTTTATTACTTGATGTAACAACTACACTTCTGCATTATTACTTTGTGAATCCTGGTCACTGTCCACTAAAAAAACCACAACAAACAAAACAAATAACAAAACAAAACAAATCTGTTGGAACCTAAGTAGTTTTAGTCATTCAGTTAGAAAAGTCAATGGCAAAAATTAAATCTTTACTGTTCAATTACTTATATTGGCCAAGTTTCAGTAATTAGGAGTTTCCACTGTCCCCCTTATTAGGCAAAAGAGTAACAATTAATACTCATTTCCCACCTCTGTGGAAAGTAGATACAAAATTCAGCTTCCTCAATCAAAGTGATTTAATCATGAATATTTATGCACAAACATATGTAGAACACAACTATTTTCACCTCTAAGTGATTACTTGTATCTTATATTACTAAATATCTATGAATACACAAATTTAAATTATTATTAAAAGCACAGATCTCTATAAAAAGAACAGTTAAAGAAGCCATGCTATGATTCTAAAGAGATTCCTTCATCCTTGAATCATTTTGCTCTTCAGTGCTGTGCAAGTCCTACAACCAACTGAACATTTTAAATATTAACGTCCAGGAAAACACAACCTGAAACTCAAGACATTTAGCAAACAGTGACAACCTCTCCAAACACAAATTTAGGAAATTACAGAAAGTGCTTCACATTGTTGATTAGTATAAAATAACAAAAGAAACCACGTCAACAGATGAGCTCCAAGTTTAGGTCAGACCACCTGGCAGGTAAGAACTTACTTTTCCAGAGGTGCAGATTCAGGGGAGCCAAAGCTCTGAGTCCCAACTGCTCCTGATTTAAACAGTTGCCCTGGATCCCATGACTGGCCAGGACCAGACCCCATTCCCTTGGGAAAATATCCAAAGGGCTCTGTGGGCTGCTAAAAGGCTTAACTGCTATTGCACATGTTTTCCCTCTGATCATTACAGAGGAATCCCAGTGTTACCAAAAATTTGAGCCCTCTTCCCCCCCAGTATTAAGGATGTTTTGGCCACTTAGGTGGTAAATGTGTTATGGTTTGGTGGGTCTGTAGGGTTTGGTTGAAAGAAGCCAAAGGTCAGCAAAAATGCCAAACCACAAAGAAAAGCAGGATGTGTAAAGCTGGTTCATCCTGCCCTTTTTCTACAGGTCTTCATTTAGGCATTCAAATAGAATTAAAACTTCTCTAGAAAAAGCAGAACTGGGAATTTTATCATCACACTATTATTAGAAGTGGAAAGCATATTCCACTCATATAAAATCTTGGTGGCTTCAAACAGGTAAAATTCTACCTAAGGATCACCAAAAGCTCCTGATTCCTCCACAGTTGCTCCTTCCATTTGGGAAGTCACTGCAGGGACACCAGACCTGCACCTTAATTCTCCCAAATGAACACAGGACTAACCAGTTTCCTTCCCCACAGACAGAAGTACCACCTCAAATACTTATTTCAAAATATCCCAGTGGAAGCTTACCTTGGAAACCCCAATTATTTCAAAAAGACTTTGAAAACAAATCCTTTGAACAAAAATCCTGTTAGGACAATTACATTTGTTCCTCATTTATTCTTAATTACATCGATGGAGAATTTGAATCATTAATTTAATTAGCAACACACTGGCCTCCTGAGTAATTCCTGGGATAGCTTTGAGGAATTTGGGTGTTCTGTGCACAGCCAAACAGGTGAGGGGTTCTATAATTTTTTTTTTAAATATCTAAAAGTCAGTGTGAACAAAACTGAAGCTTAAAGACATATCATCTTCCTACGAAACATCCCCAACTCTTCTCCACTTTTTTTACACACTCTTTAACACACCAACTGAAAGGGGAAGATAAAACAATCTGCCTCATAATAAAATAAATTAAAAAAATGAAACCCATTATCAATTACGAGGGAAAGCTGTAAAGTTCTTTTCCTGTGGCAAATAAATCAGATGTTCAGCCAGGACACCAAACCTTCAGCAACATATAATTACTGGTTTTAAAGGGAACATTGTGATCCTTCCCACTATGAGATATCACAATTACGTGTGCCTCAAACTAGTTACAGCTCTGACAAGACACAAACCTGACCCCAAGCACAGGGATCACCGAATTACTAAAGCACTTGAGATCTTTAAGATTGTAACTCCAGAATCAAAGGGCATAAACCAGCCAGGCTCAAAATCACATTTAATGGCAGTAGTTCTGGAAAAGGATAAGATTTAAACTTGATGAAAACAACATACTTCAAATTTTATTCTTAATGTAGCAAAGAAGTACATCTACATAAATACCAAAATTCTATATGTTATGAGTTAACAAATCCCATCATTCCTTGGATTTAGGGTTATTGTGAAGTCTCTCCAAAGGTATCCTGCAGGAAGCAAGGTGAGCCACCTGCAACAGCCCACTGGCTCCTTTTAAAGCTCAGAACACCACAGCACATTTCCAAAATTATCTTTAAAAGTGGTATTCCAAACCAGAAAATCATTACTATTGCACTGCAGCACTTCTCAATGCATAAAGACACTCATTGTTTTCCCTTTAAGAGCATTAATGTGCATACTTTTTTTTTTTTTTAAAGGCAACTTGTTCTGAAAAGTCTTTCTAAAATTGTTGCAGTGGCTGAGGGCACTTAATTCAAATTAGGGGCAGTACTTTTACTTTCTTTCCTTAAGGTAGCATCACGGGGTTGTGGAGATTTTCAGAGATGCACAACTAGGTAGCTGAGTCATCCACGTCACTGCCAGTAATTACTCACAAAGGAGTTATGCAACCCCCAACACTGACAAAATTCAGTGGCCTTTGACAGACCAGGCTCACAACGTGCACTGCAAACACTGCCGAAATCAAAGATGTATTTATTTCAATTGGCACGGGCAGCTCCTGCACAAGAGCAGCAGAGCTCAGCTCCTGAGCACGCCTATGGGAGGGCACCAACTTTCAATGCAGCCCAGTTTTCCAGCAGAACACTGGAGTTTTCAGGCACTCTGCTGTTTCAGCCTTGTCTTCCCTGTCACAATCAAGCAATTAAGCAACTGGTTTCTGAGATATTTCTTGCAAAAGTATTTGAGTGTGAGGTTGCATTTATGCAATTCCCAATATTTCTGGATTGCACACAGCACGTGCTTACGTCAACTACACAGTCCTGTTAAATGCAATCCTCCCTTGTCCAGTGGGCAGAAAATTCCCAAATTACCATATTCTGCCCAATTCCATCTATTTCTGCACTTCGCTCAGCTCAACCAATAAAACGTGAACAATTATTTTCCTGTTTCTTTGTAATCACATTTTAATAAGCTGCAACAGCTGATTATCATCGACACCCTCACGCCTATTTTTATTACCATGAAAATGCTTATTAATCCAATATTCAGGAGGAAAGAAGCTCACTGGATGTTTGAAGCTTAAACAGCACAACATCAACTCTTCCAACCTGGGCTCAGGGAATTCCCAGAGCCACAAAACTGCTCCACAAGCAACAGTCACAGGAACGTAAAGTCAGTCAGGAACAGCACAGTGCTCAGACCCCTGAGCACTTCAAAGACCCTCCCAAGAAAGGGCAGATGAATCCAATCCTGAATTTCAATAATTTCTTCCAAAAGTTGATATTATTATTGTGTCTTGAAGGTAGGAAACAAATGTTGGTGCTTCAAGATCACATCCCTCCCTCACCAACTGCATTTACTCAAGTCAACACAAGTGCTACTGGAAATGCACTTATTGCTAATAATCCTGAATTTAGTCAACAAGCAGACTCCTCAGGTTTTTCCTATTCCACAGCAGATGAACACCAGGAAGCACAAGTTAATCTTCAAAATAAAAACCTATTTCACAGTGATTCTGTTGACTGCAGTTCCAGAAGGCCCAGGTCCCCAAGACCTCTCAGCCAATCCAAGGACTATGGGCTATAGTTAATTCTATAAAATTAAAAGTGAAACTCTAACCCAAAATCCATTTGAATGTAAAATACACCTTGCTAAATAGCCAAACCAAGTGAAAAGTACAGCACATCCCTGAGATACACTTCTGGAAAGGGTTATGATAACAAGTATTATTGACGACAACAACAACAATATTCCTGAAGAACAGATCAACAAGACCAAGAGAGTTCTCAGACTTCCACTAAGTTACATACCTCAACTACAACACACTATTTTTACAAACTGTAAAATGAATAAATAAGCCTTAATACTTCTGCTGACTTTCTAATCCTGTAGCTTCACTAACATAATTAGGACTTCTCTAATATTAAGGTACAGGGACTGCATCAAAGTATTATTAGATCATTAGAATATTTTAAGGCGTTAGAGTGTAGCAGCCATGGTGTAAAAATGCATGTCCAGTAATTATAGTACTTGGAAGTGGGACTAAAAAACCCCAAATATTAAAGACGCCAAGAAATTTGGGGGGTTTTTTCCCTTTGTATGTATGCATTTTTATCAGAGCATAAAAATTCAACTGGACATCCTTTCACTCTTCCCAAAACTTTCCCTTACGCCTGTTTTGCACACTTTGTACTTAGACGTGATTTTGCCACAGACCTTTTTCCTTCCAATAAGAAAGGTCTGCTGCATCCCAGAAAGCAAGTCTGACCAGTTTGAAGCAGCTTTATTTAGATAACATCTTTTGTGTGTCTAACAGACCTCACTGTAATCTTTTATTTGTCATACCTGACGATACTCGATACGCAATCCCATGCTTCTGATTTCAAAGTGCAAGAGTTTTAATACCCGAGCACCACGTTCTGCTGAGGCACAGAGATCGTTGCAACACAACCAGCTTTACCTTTTTATTTCCTTTTAAACAGCGTCTGGTGCTTGCTGATGGAAGCACCCCGAGTGCTAAGCAATACCTAGGAGATGTTCCCCGGTTTTTAAACATGTTTAAACATCCAAAGCTCAGTCAGGCACTCCTGGCTCTCTCTGCTCGTTGTGTGTAACTAAAGTATGGTTAGTTATTCAGCGTTTAAGCATCCAAAGCTCACTCAGGCACTCCTGTACCTCAGTCAGGCACTCCTGGTTTTCTCCGCTCGCTGCGTGTGTGATAATTAATGTACGGTTAGTTATTCAGCGTTTAAGCATCCAAAGCTCACTCAAGCACTCCTGGTTCTCTCCGCTGAGACAATGTGTGTGTGATAATTAACGTATAGTTATCCAAGGAGAAGGCAAAGGGATCTCTCCGGCGACAACCTACCTGGCCGCGCAGCCACAATAACACGCGTAAATATTCAGCAGAACTTAAAATAACTTTCCACGGCCACCAAAGCGAGTTGGCGCGGAGCGGGGCCGGACACCTGTGACACGGGGGAGGCGACACAAAGCCCCGGCCTCCCCGGGCCGAGTCCCGCTACCTCCGCACGTGTCGCCGCCCGCCCGGGGCAGCGCCGGGCCCGGGGCCACCGCGGGGCTCGGAGGCGGGTCAGCACGGCCCGGGGCCGGGCGGTGCGGGAGGGCCGAGCGGGGCCGGGCCGGGGGACCGCGGAGGGGTCCCGGGGGAGGGTGGGCGGTCCGAGGGGGCAGCGAGGCTCGCCCGCGGAGCCCCGCTCGGCCGGGGCAGGCCGGGCCGGCCGCAGGTGCGGACGGGGCGCGGGGCCGGCCCGGCGCGTCTTCCCACCCCCCCCCCGCCCCCCCCC
>JAWWLV010000158.1:1623881-1683671 GCA_035041135.1 Platyrinchus mystaceus
GGAGTTGGTGGTGGGGAGATTGGGGTGAGGAGAGCGGGAATGAGGGATAAAGGGTGAGGGGAGTGAGAATGAGGGGATTGGGGTGGGCACAGGAGGTGAGGGGAGTGGGAGTGAGGGACAGGGTGTGAAAGGATTGGGATGAGGGGACAGGGCGTGAGGGGATTGGGAGTGAGGGACGGGATGAGGGGGACAGGGATGAGGGAACAGGGGGCGAGGGGAGACGGGTGAAGGACAGGGATCAGGGAACTGGGATGATGAGACGGGGTGAGGGCATTCGCAAGGAGGGGATTGGGGTGGGGGGACAAGGAGTGAGGGGGATCGGGGCTGACGGGCAGGGACTGAGGGCACGGTGCTGAGGGGGACCGGCCCCGACACACGGGGAGGACCCCGGTGAGGAGGGAGGGAAGGCTCTCCCAGAGAACTGACAGAGGGGAAGAAAAAAAAAAATAAAAAAAACACACGACAAAAGTTTAGTTTAATTTTGTTTTTCGAAATTTCGAGGTGTCGGGACGGGAAGCGCGGGCGGCTGAAGGGCGGCGAGTCAGAGCGCGGTCCCTCCCCGGTCCTGCGGGAGGTGGGAAGCGCGGGGGAGCTGCGTGGAGCAGCTTCCCCCTGGTTACAGACACCGCGGGCACGGGCTCCTTTGTTTCCAAGCGTGTGCTCAGGGAGAAAACAACCGCGTTTCCAAAACCCGAGGGGGCAGGAAAAACACCACGGATGAAAAAAAAAAAAAACCAAAACAAACCATTCCCCCTTCCCCGTTTGATCTTAGGAGCTGGAAAACACGAGATGAGACTGTCAGAAAATACATTTTCAAGGATAGAAAACTGCCTCGATGACACTGAGTTTTTATTTAAACACTCTGCACGACTTATTAATAAGCCCTGCCCTTTAGATAAAGCTGGAAAAGGAAGACTCAAACCGTTCTTAATTGCCAGATAATTTTGATGAAATGAGCAGGAGTGAGGGAACAAGCTGGTGCACCCCATAGTCCAGAAAGCTTTCCCATGCTGATTTTTTTTTGACTCAGAAGTCAGCCACTGTACAGACAAGAGTAAGATGCTGTGCTGCTCTAGTCCATGATGAAATCCCAGCGACCAGTCCCACAAAGCCCCCCAACCCCAGTCCCTCGTCGCTGAGCCTGCTGAAGAGTTGCCTATTGTGAATGTGTCACTGCAGCAGCAGCCAGCTGGCATGTCAGCGTTTCCATTGCAAGCCTATTTTTAAAGGTCTGTAACTCAACCATGGAAGACAAATGTTTTGGAGTGTGTACCGGGAATGTTCATCCTTCAGAAATTCAAAAGTGGGCGAGAAAATGGAGGAGCGAAGTTACCGGTCCTTAATGTCAACAGAGGATTCGTGGTTTAAATTAGAAGGATTTAGGCTGGGTCACTTTATTTTGGTTATAGTAGGAGTGTGTGAACATGGAGGTTTTAGAGCAATTAAGTGACAGGAGATGAGGGGACAAACCCCAACTCTGTGGGCTGTTGGTGCACACACAGCCATATCCCCGTGCCTCTACTGGTGTCACTGGTGTGCATCCATGAAGGGACAAATGGCCAAGTCTTTTCTGTGAGATTAAATCTGTACATACTGAAGCAGTGCTATGAGGCAGTTCCTAATTTAAATATAAAGGAAATCAGGTGAGAAGTGACTTTGAAAGTTCTTGGAGTGCTCAGCAAGAACTTGTATGTGAAACTCGTGTAGCTGATGCCATTTCCCAGCACCTGACTTGTATTGCTCCAGATAATAACAGACTGCAAACAAGTGTTCTGCATCCCCAGGGATTTGAGAAGTTCGGGGAAAAGCAATAATCAAAGGAATCAGGATTGTTATTTATGTCAAAGGCTAGAAAAGGGAAATGATGATGTATGTAGATATAATAATGAATAAGTAAAATCAGAATTTGTTTTACTCTGGTCTCACAACCAAAGAATATTCAATAAAAAAGGCAACAATGTGTCACTGAACTGTAAAAACTTGCAAGATCTCCCCACGTGCTCTTTTATAAAGAAATAAACCATCAAAAATACATTAACAAGATGGGAGGAGCAATGGATTGATTTAGGAGGACCAAAGCCTCACATCTCAGGTTTCAAATGAATATTTAAATATTATTTGTTGTTGGATATTATTTGTCCCTATTTCTAGAGCACCCAATGTGCCTGTGGGGGTATCACATCTCCTGTGGTGCTCAGGTCTCAGCTGAGGGTGTCACATCTCACATGGTGAGCAGTTTGCAGATGAGTATTTTTGACATTCCTGTACCTTCATCTGTTCAGCAGGTTCTGCCCCTCAGCAGGCCAGTTTAGGACTAGCATGACAACCACTCTTTCCTCTCAGGCACTTTTATTAGATGGGGGGTTCAAAGTATTCAGTTTCTTAATACATACCCACTTCAAAATTAATTCTACAACGTGGTGAAGTTGCTCAGAATTGTCTTATACCAAGCCTAACAGGAAGAGAATAATAGTAACACCACCATCAATAATAATAATAACAACAGCAACTATTATTATTATTGTTATTATTGTTATTATTATTGTTATTATTATTATTAAATGGGTTCTGCAGCCAAAATTCAGCTTGTTCAGTATCAGCAACATGAACTCCAAGCATTCAGTTGTCCCTTTTATGCACCCCAGGGCTGCAGCTGCCTGACAACATCCACTCTTAGTTTACTTGTTCAATTTCCCTGAAAGTAACAGTCACATCCTTGAAAATATGAACAACAGATTATTTATGAATTAAAAAATCCCATCAAATTTCCTGCATGTCATTGTTAGCAGGATATTTCTCATTAGAGGCACTTTACAGAGGTGTGTTCCCTCTCCATTTTTCTGTCAATTTGGAGCAACCCTAAACAAGATTATTTTAGGAGAATCCTGCAAACTTTGTGCTCATTCACCCAGACAGGTTTTCAAGAAAGGAGAAATAATAATATTATAATCATACCAGTGTCTTTTGTTCCCCTCTTTCCCCCAGTTAGTGATACTGAATCCAGCAAGGACAGCACAGCTCCATCCTGGAAAACCAAGCAGAAAAACAGTGGGAATAGAGGAATATGTAAACAATGTCTCGTTTAGCAAGACCTCAGGAAGGAAATTATACAAAAAGCAAAGTTTGGGGAAGCTGCCCAAACTGGTTTTGTGATGCTGATACTGCCCTGGAAAGGAACAGGTACAAATTTGGCTTTTGGAAATCCATTTCAGAGCAGGCTGTGAACTCTGGTGTTGATTGGGAGGGTGGTTTGGGGGGGCAGCAGTTCATTCTTCAGGGTGAGTTTATCCAAGTTCATCATCATTTCACCTTTAATGTTTTGTACAATACGACTGAACAGCACAGAGCAGCACAACTCCTCCCAATTGTGTGAGCAACTTCTGTGGGGACAAAGCACCCTCTGTTAGCAGGACTTGCTCTCCTGTGAGGAGGAAAAACAACCGTCCTGGTGCAACAAAAATGCACAGTTGTATCCTTGTGTCTATGCCAGAATTGTTCCAGAGGAGGAATTGCTTCATGCAGTGGGTGAGGAGCTCTCACAGGGGTGTAGGATAAGTTCAGTGGGACATTCATGGCCATCCTACACACAGAGTAAATTGCTCAGGTCCTGAGAAAGTAAATACTACAGCAAGATTTTCACATTTTAAAAAGCAGTATCACAATACCAAATATCTGTATTTGGATTAAGTTATGCAACAGTATCATGACCAAATCTGTATGAAACAGAAATGTGAGAGTCCACATCCCATCCTGTATATCCTGACACTTAACATATTCAACTGAAGCCAGGCTTGCGTGTGTGTGTATTCACAGAAATGTGGTATCAAATATAAACACTTTGACATTGTTGAACAGTTTATTGTGCACTTTGTCCCACCCTACAAAGGCAAGAAGAGTCACTTGTGTGAGGGAACAGCAAGAATCGCTTTTATCCTCCATTGTGGTTCTGTGAACGTACAAAGCACGAGTGAAGAGGCCTGTGCTGAATCCCTCCCTCAGCTTTATTACACTTTTCCATCCTCATCTTTCATACTTTTGTGGCAAGGTTTTGAAAGCTCGCTTATGGATAAAAAAGGAAGGCGACTGGAGAAGATGCTCCGAGATCAACACCTTGAGAAAGATCCACTATTTCACTCTCACCGTCAAAGCAAACACTCTTCTTTTGGGCTATTTTAGAACCACAGGACAGACTTAGCAGTAAATTTTGCCACATTTGTCCAAAATGAGCTCAAGAAATATCTCAGCCATATGGAAAATAAAATGAATTTATCTCTGCTGATCACATTGCTTTGACAGTAGGGGATGAAAACTGCAGATAGGAACAGTGAATGAAGAGCCTACTACACTTACTGATGCTTTTTTCACTTAAAACCTTTTAGCTCTTCTTCATTTCAAAATGCATTTTGAAATTAAATGCCCTATAATTTGTATCCCCCCCCCCCCCCCAGTGGCACATCTCAAAGTTCTATATCATCAAAGGAAAAGCTCAAAATAAAGCTGCAGTGTTCTGTCTCCAGCGCTGGCCAGGAAAGCAGATGCCAGACAGAAGGTACAAACAGGGTAAGCAATAGCTAAGAATACTTCTCCAGATTTGTTTTCAGCCTCCAGCAATTCAGGTTTCATGAGCCAAGAGTGGTATCTTGCACAGAGATTAATCTTGTTGGATATTTCTTCCATCAAACCTTCTTGGGTATCTACATTTTCAGCGACTGTAGCACCTCAGATTCTACAACTAAACCTGATTGCCAAAGTATCTCACTCTGAGCCTACTGCTCAGTTTCATCTAGTGTTCCCTGGCCTTATATTGCAGGGCAGGGGGATTGATCCCCCTCTCCGCATCATTTGTGATTTTACACGTGGTAGATATCCCACCTCCACCATCCCACCCTGCGCTGCTCCATTCCCCAGGATGAGGATTCCTGGGCTGCTTAGTCACTTGTAAATGAAGGGTGGGGAAATTCCTGTTTCTCTGCGCACATTATCAGTAGTGATTTGGAAATAAACATAAAATAGCCCTCGATATGTGCACAACTAACAAAGAGAAAGGAAAGTATTGAGCAGCCATTTGCTATCAAAGTCCTGGGGGAAACGACAAGGGACTCAAAGGAAATTCCAGAAGGGCTGGAAAATAGCAGTGACTGAGCAAGAAGGGAGCTGATTCTACATCCATGAGTGACACTGTGGGGATGGACACTCAGGCTTTATGTGCAGTTTTGGAGGCTGAGCTTAGAAAAGCCCAGCAGAGAGCACAGAAATCCTCCAGCCTCTACATAACGACTCCCAGTGAAAACCCCAAGGCCCAGCCTTGTCCAACCTCCTTCTAAGGACTCCTCAACAAGGACTTCTTTGGTAATTCAGCTCTTTCCAAAAGCTACCGAGGCAAACATAACCAACTCAATTCCTCACAGACACTCCCAAGGTTGGCTGAGCCAAATGCAGTCAGAAAACGTAATTAAATCCTGCAATCAGCCCCTGCTGCAGTGTGCACACACCAACAGATGGCCAAGCCACCACAAGCAATTGAGCCTTTTTTTAAAACTCAGTCTCACATACTTTTGTCTTTTTCCAGAACTTGCTTCATTATATTTCTTCAAACCTGTTTAATCCTTGAAGCTGAAACCAAGCCTGAAAAATCCAAGGGGAATTCCCAGTGTATTTTGCCTCAGAGCACAGAATAACCCACCACGGGGTTCCAATATGCAACTGTATCAACAATGCTGAATACTTGAGGGATTGATTGCATCCAGAATCATCGTGATCTCCATCTTCAGGGAAGTTTTTGTGACAGCAGAAGGTGTTACTTCTGAAATGAGAGAGAGCCAAAGATGTTGCCAGTTCCTAACTTTAGCTAGGAGCCCACATACCATGCCTCAAACCAGTATCCTAATCATCTCAGGTGAAAATTCTTCCCATTTTGGAAGATTATAATTAACTTCCTACTGAGCCATGCTTAGAAAAATGCCTCAACCTGGAAGATTAAATAGGGACTTGGGATCTGTCAGAAATAATTCAGCAGTAGCTGTTTGTGTCTTGCAGGATAAAGATACTGATTTAAAATTATATATTTAGAAATTGTTTTCTCCATGTTGGGTAACAAAGGGATTGACTGCACGAGTAATATCTGCACTACTGGCACACAGGGGAGGTCACTGAATACCACTCCAGGAATATTAGTTTGGGTCTTCAGGTAATTGCTGCAGCACTGGTGAGTTCTTAAAAAGTCCCCACTCCTGGAGGGAGAGGAATCCACGTGCTTCCCAGCCCCCTGCTGCTCTCCTGGGAGTCACCATAACTCCTTTGCTATTTCTTCTCTACTACAATCAAGGTTATTTTCAAGCTGTCTTGACTTTGCTCCTGTTCCAATTGGGGCACAACTTGACTCATCAGTTCTTTATTTGGAACACACATCACATTTCTTCACTTCATCAGTTCTCCTCCCAGTGAGGTCACTTGTTTGTGGCCATTCAATACTTCCTGAAGTGCCCATCTCTCAAGTTCTCCTTTTCCCACTGCCCTGTGCAAGGAGCCCTGCCTGGAGCCACCCTTGAGCCAAGGATGCCTCTTATAGCCCTGTGACTTTGGGTTCAGCAGGACACAAGCTGAGGACACTCTGAAACACGTTTCAGAAGCAGTATCTGAAGCCCAACTTCTTTTCCTATTAAAAATGGTGACAATATTCATAATAATTTCAATGGGAGCATGGTAATTCTGTAAGTAATTGCTATCAGGAATTTAATTTAAACCTCGTTTGACTGACATTTCTTGTTTGCAAGATCTCTATTTTAGGAACAATGTCTTGCTAGTATATCTCTCTTCATCTTAGTCATGACTGATAACAGAATAATCATCTCAACCACTTTTCCTGCATAATGGCTTTACTGCATTTTTACATAGCAAACATACAAGAATAGAAACAATTAGACAAATAACAGTATTAAATGGAGATGAACAGGTAAGTGACTAGAACTTACTTGAAACTCTTTACTAGGCTGGATGCCAGGCTGAGGAGCCTCTGGAGCCACACACTGGGCTGGTGAAAAGACTAAGAAAAGATGGGAGTTGCCTCTAACTCACGTTTCTCTCAGTTGGGGTTACACATGTGTGTTAAATACAGAATATCAACACACCAGAACTCCAATCTGCTCCTTATTTCACTGCAAGAAGGCCATTGAGGGGCTGGAGCGTGTTCAGGGAGGGGAATGGAGCTGGGGAAGGGGCTGAGGGAGCTGGGGGGGCTCAGCCTGGTGAAAAGGAGGCTCAGGGGGGACCTTCTTGCTCTCTACAACTCCCTGACAGGAGGGGGGAGCCCGGGGGGTGTCGGGCTCTGCTCTCAGGGAACAAGGGATTTGTCTTTAACCAGTGTCTTTCATACAGGGAAAGGCCACAAGATGCTTCACAGTTCATTTCACGATCTCGCCGCTTCTTAATAAGCCACGGGGCAGCCAATGCTGAGCTAAGAAAGGACAGGGCTGTGACCCCTCCCAGTTCTTTGTCTTTCCTCCTTTCCCCAAATCTGTGGGGACAAGGAATTCTAAAGAGTCTTCAGCAAGTTGCCTTTGACACCAAAAGAGCTGCTTCTCCTTTTAATGATGAGCTGTCGCAGGCATCGATCAGGAGCCGTGGCAGCACAGCTGAAAGTGGTAAAAATTGACAGACGAGCAGACTCCTGAATGAGGAGGAAAAAACACAGCCCAAGCCATCTGAGAGGCACATTCTCACTGCCTTTAATGGGAGGGTTTTTTAGTAAATGTTGTGTATTGGCTTCAGTGAGAAGCGAGCACTCAAGGAGGAAACATCTAATAGAATGAGGTCAGACTTGTAAAGAAAGGCTCTTCCCACAAAGCAGCAGAGCCACGGGGTAAACAAGAAATCATCTGTAAACAGCAAGAATAATCTGGGTGGGGGCACCTCAAACACCCTAAAATATCAGCCCCAGCCTGGTATAAGTTTACAACATTTCACCAGATCGTGGTGTTTTTAAGGAAGTTTAAAACATGTAATTCTGAGCAATCAACCCTTATCTCACAAAAAGAGGAGGAGGAGCCATTGATTTTTTTCTCCCTGCGACCAGCACAGTGTAGTCCCACCTCTGGAAGGCCAGCAAAAAGCACCTGGTAGGACTCTTAAAAAGAGGAGGATCTGCTTTTTTAATATAAAAAAATAATAATAAGCCTCACTTTTAAAATATGCTAACAGTAATCTCAAGGGGAAAAAAAAAGCAATAATGCTGGGTTTGTGTGGGAAGGAAGCAGATTTAAATCTCAAATGAATGACGTGCCTTGTAATTACAGGAACCATTGAAAGAGATAGTCAGAATTAAAATACTTGCAATGCTCACATCGAGATATTAATTTGAAAATTTTCAAGTGTGGATAAAAGCACATAAACAGAGGCAGATGCCAAAGGGCTGAAGTTCAAATCAAAGAAGGAAGGGAGCCTTGTTAAATGGTATCTAAAATTGTCACTGAGCTCAGCAGCAAGGGCTTGAGGCAGCATGTGGCTGGGCAGCAGCTCTGCAGCTTGGATTTACTGTGGAGTTGAGCCTTTTTGAGTGCCACAACTGCCTTTATAAAGAAATGAACTCTGAGAACTCTCAAAAATTTAAATTAAAACGCCCTTCTAAATTTTGAATCACCAAACAATGGGTGATTAAGCACAATCATTCAGCTTTCAG
Source organism: Platyrinchus mystaceus (assembly GCA_035041135.1). Lineage (NCBI taxonomy): Eukaryota > Metazoa > Chordata > Aves > Passeriformes > Tyrannidae > Platyrinchus > Platyrinchus mystaceus. Next base: position 1,632,556 of record JAWWLV010000158.1, read on the forward strand.
CAACACAAGTAACGGATTCCTTCCGTTATGACAAAGCCCTCGTTGCTTAATGCATTTTAATAAGACAGGTATAAAGGGTTTGATGGTTTTAGAGACATTTTTACCTCAGCTATTAATATTGGTTATTTAGCTTGCTGGGTGGAAGATGTTTTCACTCAGAGATGGTTCTATCTGTATTAACAGCTACAAATAAAACTGTGGACCCATCAAAGATCAATTAATGGCATTTCTTTGGGCCCAATGGACACAATTAATGGCATTTTTTTGACCCAATGAACCCGATGGACTAAATTAATGGCACTTTTTGAGCAAGGGAAATGATTATGTGAGCACAGAACCAGCACAAGACCCCGCAGTGACAAGTCCCCTTCCCAAGTTAGATATGATTTCAACGGGATAAACACGTATCATTTTTTTGTACAGAACATTTTGCCATAAATATTTCCTCCACAGAAGATTTTTTCCTTCAGAAAACACACACTGAGCTCTCAGCATTTCCTTCCTTGTGTCACACTGATAGATCTGCTGAACCCGCTGAGAGCTGTGGAAAGCCCAGGGGAGCCCAAAATTGTCACTCCTTGTTTGTCTGCTTGTTTGTTTAACTCCAACCCCACAGTTCTGGCTTCTTCCAAAGTCGTTTGGAGACTCTGGGAGTGCTTTTTTAAAGCTCTTGGCATGTCACAGTGACACCTCCATTTCATTAACGCTCCGTACAGCTGGAAAAAAGGGCAAGCTCACCTGCAGACACCTTGGCTGCTGCTCCCAGCCTTCCCCAGCACGGGGATGGATCCACACAGGTTGGTAGTTCCTTGGAACACCTGCCAAAACAACTGCCACAGTTCAGCAGTGTTGAAATATTCCAGAGGAGGCACCAAAGTCATTAGAAGGATGGAGCACCTCTTCTGTGAGGAAAGGCTGGGAGAGCTGGGATTGTTCAACCTGGAGAAGAGAAGAATTTGGGGTAACGTAATTGTGGCCTTGCAGGACCTGAAGAGAACCTACAGGAAACATGGAGAGAGACTCTTTACAAGGGCCTGGAGTGACAGGACACACTCTGACACAGTATGTTTAGATTGGATTTTAGCAAAAAATTCTTTCCTGTGAAAATGGAGAGGCCCTGGCACAGGTTGCCCAGAGAAGCTGTGGCTGCCCCATCCCTGGAAATGTCCAAGGCCAGGTTGGACGGGACTTGGAGCAACCTGGGCTAGTGGAAGGTGTCCCTGCCCATGGCAGGGGGTGGGACTGGATGGGCTTTAAGGTCCCTTCAACCCAAACCATTCCATGATTCTGTTTCTTATTAACACATCCTCCAAGGATTTCATTCCCTCCTCCCTCAAGATGTGTTTGAGCTGGAAATCATGGCTGGAACTTTTATGGGGGTACTTAACCTGCCAGGGATGAGCAGGTTGATCAACCTTAACACAGCCCCAAGCCCTTCTTTGCCTTTATCTTCATCCCACTTGTGGTGTAAAAAGATTTTCTTTCTGTTTTATCTCCAGAGGAGTTCAGTGCTCTCAATTTGTGTTTAACTTCTTCTTGAGTTGTCTGAACATCATTTAGCACTTCAAGTGCTCCAGAACCGGCTGTTTTGCCTCCAGACTGTCCATCTTCCATCTACCAGAGAGCTGCAAAACCCTTTTGGTGACATCCTTCAGATTTCTGGGGAGATCCAAACTCCTCAGGGAGCTCCAGATGTGCAGTTGGGTTATCACCATCCTGGTGCAGCACGTCCAGCAATCTCTTGGAATGACATCCCAGGGAGATCTGCTTGAGTCCAGGGCTGAGCTGGGAAGGGTTGACATTGCTTCCCACAACACCAGCTCCTCCAGGGCCAGATGGTTCCTGCAAGAGCCCCTTAGGGCTTCAACCCCCTCCTCCTACAACAAATAAGAAACACACATTTGTAAGACTGTAGTTCTATTGTAAGAGACAAACCAGTCCAAGGAGTCACCCAAATCAAAGTTATCAGGTCAGATCTTCGGCTTGAGAAAGCTGGAATGACTCAGTTTTGATTTCAGAGCATGAGCTGAATTGGTTCAAGTTCTTATTCCTTGAAGTAAGAAATAATTCTGGAGAAAATACTCATAATTCTAAAATTTTAGGATATGAAATAGAAAAAGTAACTCAACATTATCAGTAGATAAGGGTAAAAACAGCTTTTCAAACCTCTGGAGCAGGGGATTTTCTGATGGATTATATTTTAATTTTTGCTTATTGCTACACTGCTTTTAACACAAATTATTAATTTGTGCACAGATTTCAGGTTTTTTTCCAAGTGTTTCAGCCCTGCAACGTTTCAATGAAAGGCTCATAGTGGGGATTGAAGCAAACAAAAAAAGGTTGGGTTTTATTTTTTCCTTATCGAGCCAAAAATCCACCGTCATCCCAGCCCACTGCTCCACCCACAGGCAGCTCCTGCTCACACATCCCGCTCCAGGCCCTCCCCGGGAGCTGTTCCTGCTGAACTGGGGCCAAGCACAGTCAGAGTGGCCCCAGATGACACCCTCACCTTCAGGTGCTGCTCCCACCCTGTTTCTGGTGTGGTCAGGCAGGATCGGCCCCCCCGACACCCCAACAGCAGGTTGTTGTGGGATGGTCCCATTCCTGCTGCTCTTCCCCTCTCTCCCAGGATCTCTGTCTGTGTCTGGCATCTGGAGCATTCCCAACCCTGTCTCACAGCCTTGTCCTTGCTTTCCCAGTTTACCTTTCTCTCTCAGTTTACCCTTTGTCTCTCAGTTTAACCTTTATTACCTGCACTTTCAGGCTGTTGTGGTCCTTTTCCCTCACCTTCCACGGTCTCCTGCGATTGCCTACCCCCAAGGGATGGATGAAAGGAGGATTTCACAGAATCATTTAGGCTGGAGATCACTGAGACCAAGCTGTGACTGATCACCACCTGTGTGACCTTGGATCCCCACTTTAAACCCACATCGTGGTGGTGACAAACCTGGGAGGACACAAACCCAAACCTTTGTTTCATTTCCACTCTTAATGTATTTTACACCTTGTCTTGGCCTCAAAACAAGGCATTGCCCAAGTTTGGCTCATGCCAGGTCTCAGGATTTAGGTGTGTTCCTCTTGCTCTAGAAGCCCAAAGAAGGGAGTTTGGGAATTCAGAAGTACAGGGTATCATGAGTTGGAAGGGACTCACAGGGATCATCAAGTCCAACTCTTAAGAGAATTTTGGCTTCTTTGGGCACTTCCTGTTGTTTCTGCTCAGCAGAGCCAGTCCAGGATGGGGTCACCCACATCTTCCTGTCCCCATCCAGTTCCTGGATTATCCCTGCCTCTCCTGCTGCTTCAAGGCTTCTTCTATGTACTCGAGTTTTCTTTCCATGCACTGAAAACCGAGCTCACAAGATGTGTGTGCAGCGCCAGGTCTCATAATATTCATCCAACATAACCAATATTTACAGGTTTGGGTTTTTTTTGTTATTGTTGGAAAGCCAGAGGGAGATCACAGCAGAGTTTCCCCTCTCTTCTGTGGAAATTTCCTATTTCCTTTATCCAAGAAGACAACGTCCACCCCTCAAAGGCAGCGATCCCTACGAGAGACAATCCCAGCATGGAGCTGAGGAGGTGACAGCGAGGAACAGCAGGAACAGCAAACAAAATGTCCCTCACCTGCCTGGACCCCATCACCACCCCCAGGCTGTGAAGGAAAACCTGGAATCACCCTTTAATAACTTGGCTGTTGACTGGAGCTGCACTGAAACCCCAGCAAACTGACAGAACCTCTGAGGCTGAGCTGGGTTATTGATTTTGGGGGGACCCAGAGGGGCTCCCTCTGGCCCAGCCCCACAGAGCTCCAGCCACACACTGTGCCCTGATTCACACAGAGCCCCATCTGTGTGTGTGTGTGTGTGTATATATATATATACACATATTATACATCGACATTTAAATATAATATACTGCCAGAGTTAAGGTTTTAAATATCTGAGGGATGTGGTATCTTGGAAACCGATTGCCTCGAGTTGCCCAAATCAATTACAGAGTGAATCAACACATCTCCTGAGCGTGGGAGCAGCGAGCAGCCAGTGATGCCACCCCTCCCTGTCCCCATCCCTGTCCCTGTCCCCGGGCTGGGAGCACAGGGCGGGAATGTGGCAGGACACATCAGGACACGGAGCAGGCAGCGGATGGGCTGATGTGCCACCTTGGCTTCTTCAACTGAAAGTTGGTTTAAAAGGGGGGAACAACACGAACCATAATATACAAAGGTGATGTGACTCTTCACTGGGAACGTTTGCACAGAATTGGGGTGTGTTTTAGCTGATTTCTGAGCAAAGCTTCTTTTCTTAATATTTTCTACCCGCCATTCAGGGAGGAATCATTGTATGTATCCTGGTTCTTAAGGAGGAACAAGGACACAGATGAGCTCACAGCCCCCAATGGCAGCAATAAATGGCATTTTCAGCCAAGAACTCAGGGTTTATATGAGAAAAAATAGATAAATTAATATTTTAAAGAAAGAAAACTCAGGAAACCATGTCTTTCTGAACGTGCAAAAATGTGTCCATCCTCTCTTCCTGTGGCTCTGAGCTCAACAGGGAGGTGAAAGGCACATTACAGGGGAATTCTTACTCCCAAAAAAGGCTAAACCAAGGAGTCTGTGCCAGTATTACTGGGGTTGGGTCAAACCCTCTGCTTGGCTGTCCAGGTGTCACATGAGCAGTGAAGAGCCTGATCCCCAAACCAGAGCTGAACACCTTCAGTTGTTTCATTCCTCTCAGAACAGCTTTGGTTCTTTGGCCAGGTTTGGGTGAAAACACTAAAATTTGAAATAATAGTCCAAAAATGGGCTGATGTAGCCAGGAGAGTGTGGGCTGCTGAGAGAAGAGATGGCTCAGCTAAATATTTGGCAGAATTAAGCAAACCAGGAAAGACATGTGGGCATAAAGAAATAATTCAATATTAAATTTCTGGCAGAATTCATAAAATCTGTTTATAGTTCGGATCACAGTGAGGCATCTACTTACTATTATTGGAGTCAAGGTCTAAGGGGTTTTGGTTGCAATGGGTTGGCAACAGTTCCAGAGGAGAAGTGTTAACAGAACATTAAACCCACGGTCATTAACCTTCCTCAGGTGAGTGTCTGCTCCCAGGTGCCATTCCAGGGACTTGTCCTTCCCAAAATGGGCCCTCCTGGTGTGGTTGCTGCTCTCCTGGTACTGTCTCCATCCATCCTTGAGGGGCTTGTACCTCTTTGTCATTCACTTCCAATTCCTTTCCCTTCCAAGCACTTCCATGGGGGTTTTGCTCTTCTCCCCCCTCCCTTCATCTCCATCTCCTCTCACCACCTGGCTCATCTTTCCACTTTGCTCCATGTCTCCTTCCTTTCCTTTATTCAATCGAAATTCCCTCTGAGCCTTCACTACCTTCTCCCCCACTGGCCTTGCTCCCACTCCTCCGTCCGTCCCAGGAGGGAGCTCTGGGAGCAGCTGGAAACCCAAGCACTACAACACACCGTGGGGTCCCCTGTGCCCAAAACCTTCCCAAGGAAGAGGTAACAGACCATTAATTGAAAGTTTCACAGAAAAGAGGAGGAGGCTGTCAAAGGAAGATTGAGACTGGGGAGAATTTTTCTTTCAAAAAAAAAATCAAATGATTTTTTTCTAGCCAAAAATTCTACTGAGTCCAAGATTATTCCAGATTTCCAGTAAGAAATAACCAAAAAGCAAGATAATATAGTAGATAAAGTCTGAAAATTTTCAAATTTCCTGCTCTTTCCTCTTCCTTCCTTTCCCACTAGAATAACATGAACAAATAAATAACCAGAAAACACCTTTCTTTCTTCTGTTTCATTTCCCCCCCATGGCGCTTTCCCTCAGCCCCTGCACCAGGACCATGGAGACGGAGTGGCCACCTCGGCTGTCCCTGCTTGTCACACGTTCCCTCATCTCATGGAGCAGCCTTGGTGCCCCCAAACCTAAATCCCCGTGGGGAACCCCAGCTGGAATATGCTCCCGGCTTCTGGCTGCACATCCCGTCTCCTCGTTACTAAATGCCAGATCTATTTTAATATTACATTTATTTTCCGTTGAGATAAAAATAGTTGCTCATTCCGAAATATGAAGTGTGGGGACAGTTCAGAAGGCATTTTTCCCCAATCCCCGGGGGTTTTTTGCCACCAGGTGGCAATGGAGCTGCAGCCACCGCCGCGCTCGGGGTGGGCTTTCCCAAAACATCCAAGTTCGGGGTCACGGGAACATTATCTGTGGATAATAAATCTTCGGGGTCAGACTGCTTTAACTCCTCTCCCTTCATGTCTTTCTCTCTCTGTTTTTCCAGGCTCCCCCTCTGCAGACGTAATGCAGGAGTGGGATGGAGTCAGAGCGCTGAGTTTTGGGTGATTTCAGAGCATTGAGAGTTTTATTCCTCAGGTTTGTGCAAACCCGCAGTCTAAGGGCAGATCCAGGGAGCCTGTGCCGGTGGGATCCCGATGGATGCGGCCACACTGCCCTCTGCCAGCCTCTGCCAATAAAGGCAGCCTGGAAAACCGGGGAATGGCTCGTGTATCCCTGTCCGACACCATCCTGTGCACGGGCAGCTCCCCAAAGCCCTTTCATTTGGGGTCCCTTGCAGCTCTTTGTCACTATTCCTGGTCCTGAAGGAAGTTTTAATCCCACCCCTCGGCCGTGGGACCACGCTGGGAGCTCTCCAGGACACCCGGGCTCTTATTTTCAGCACCAAAGTGCTCCAAAAGCCAAGAGCCATCAGCACTCACAATTTTTCTCACTTTCCATCCCTGTGTCAAAGCACAGGGATCGTGGCTGAGGGCAGAGGCTGCGGGATCGAGCTCCGGAGATTTTCAAGGCAGTGATAAGAAATGGTCTCATGGTTACAGCAGCACAGAGAGCCCACACTTAGCTTTAAAACAGCTTTAAAAAAAACCCCAAAACCCAGCTCAAATCCCTTCAGCATTAATGGTTCACCTGAGCTCTCAGTGCTGGGGGTGCATTGGCTTCGTTAGACAACAATTCCTCTTGTGGGAAGGGAGAACATTTCAGTGTCCCCAGGACAGAGGGCTCCGAGATCTGCACAAAATTCTGTTTATAATCCTGAAAACCCTCTTCCTAAATAACTAATTAATTTCTCTGGTGGAAACTAAAGAATTGGGGAAGTAGAATGAGACGGCCCCGAGCCCCGACAGGGATTTCACTGTTGCTGCTCTGAACAGAACTGAACATTTCCAAGGCCATAAAAACAACAGAAACAGAGAAGTTCATATAGGAAAAGGAGTTAGTTCACCTTTATTTCATTTCTCCATAGTCCCAAACTTGACAGACGTAGAAAAATATTCTTGAGTCTGGCAGACAAATTTGCCAACACTAAATAGCCCTTTTCTCTGACCATCTGGGCCACCCTAAATACATTTTTACAAGCATTACTTCAGGCTTTTTGTTCAAGAAAAGGTTTGTCTAAACTATAAACAATAAACTACAGAGGAAAAACTCGACCTACCAAAGCATGCAGATGAAAGGATCCTCCAAAACTTGAAAAAAAAAAAATTAAGAAAACAAACCAACCTTGAGATGCATTTGGAGGAGGAAACAAATTCAAATAATTGGAGGAAAAAAACAATGAAGTAAAGAGAAGACAAAGCAAACTCTGCAAAGTATCTCTGGATAAGTTAAAATATCTATGGCACAACTTTTCACCAAAAAAAAAAAAAATTAAGGCGAAGACCAACGTTTTATATAAAAATAGCTGATCAGGCTCCTAAAGCAGGAAAGAAGCATTTCTCATGATGACTCTGGGAATCCAAGGTTATAAATACCCTTATTTACACAGAACCCAAAGCAATACAAACACCTGGGCCCTTTCTCTGGGCATCCAGCACTCAAACACCCCGGTCTGGGGTCCTGGACCATAGTGGAGGTACTTCAGTTGAAGGTTTGTAGTAGTTTCTTTGCTACACATACTGATACAAATCATAAAAATGCAATATAAATAGAGATTTTCACAGAGGAACTCAGGAATACACAAAGCTTAAGGAACTGGCCCAGAAAGAAATGATGAAAGTTTTAGAACCATCATTTGTTTTGTAGGCTAAGGAAAACATCCAAGTTTTACAATAATATTTAAACTTTCAGAATAGTTAGGTTGTTTTTTTTTTTAATCAAACTGATACCTAAAGTGAAAATAAAGCAAGAATTATCATGGCAGAAGATTCATTATCTCTTCATAAATACAGCAGTTTGTTTATTTGCCAAGTTTACTTAAAATGTCATTATTATGGGCATTTTCATAAATTTCCAAGCCTAAAGGTTACTGATTTTAAAGGAGATAAACAATAAACCATACTTTTATGGATGTATTTGACTCATTTTCAGAACTATGTAATCCATATATACTAAGACATAAAAATGAGAGCAAATCAAATATATTTGAGAAGAATCCCATTAATATTTCAAGTTAAAATACCTTTGTAGATGCCAATATGATCAAGTTCAGTATATCTGTGCACATCATAAATCTGCATCAGTGTATCCACATACACTCAGTAATTCCAGAAATAACCACAGGAGAAGACAATTTTCCCCCAACACAATTCAGTGGATTTGCCCATGACTTTTTGAGCTGTAATTCACAGAATTTGCAGCTAAAGCAGAAGCTTTAGTTTAAATTTTTTAGTTTACTTCAATTTTGTTGCCTAAACCCCAGGCCCTTCATTTCTGCCCCCTCGTGCCTCATCCCCTCCCATCCCTCGTCCCTCCTGCCAACCTTCCCCCTCTGTTTCTGGGAGATAAATGTGAGGGGGAAAATCAAAAGGACTCTTTTAAGATGAAACTTAACTACAAACATGGTCTAAATCTACATTTAACCTCAGCCTGCTACTGATTCATTTTCGCTGAACACTCGCTTAACATCTGCTGATCTTTTCTCCCTCAGATCCCACCTTCAGTATTTTCTTGTCCATCGATTGGGTTTAAGACAAATACAGAAAAACAGCACTAAAATAAACCAAGTGAATGTCTCACACTCAACTAAAACCAAGCAGAGAACTGAAGGATCCATGATGGAAATAATTTATTGCCTAGAAAAGGTTAAAAAAAAACCAACTTAAGTTCACATTTTCTGTGTGAGTTCAAGGGTGGTGTCAGAGGTAGTGTGTGTAAAATGCAATACAGAGCTGGAAAAAAATTACTGACTTCCTTCAGTAACACAGGAAAATGTTCCCAGAACCAAAGCACTGCCCTGCTTTCCTTACAGGAACATTCTTAAGCACCTCTTTTATCCAAGAGGGTTTGCTCATTTGTTGAAAAAGAACCACCACCACAAGCCCAAGGTTCTGCCCCATCTATCTCCTGGCCAAAGCAGCTGCTGCTTTTCAGAAAAATCAATATTCAGATTAAAACCCTACTGGGCCATGGAAAACACGAACTTTGTAACACTGCTTATCCTTTTTTTTTTTTCTTTTTTTTCTCATAACTTTTCAGATTTCACATTTGGCCAATGGGCTAAAATTTACTTGAGTAGGGAAACCAACCACAACAAACCAGCTTGTTTTCTCTGGGAACTAGATGGAGTTTTCTCACTGCCCAGCCCCTAACTTTGCTCAGGGACCTCACAACCAAACAACTCACTCACTTGTGATAATTTGGGGCAGAAAAGGCAGGATTTGGCCCTGCCAGTGGTGCCAGTCCTTCAGAGCAGCCTGCGGGAGTGGGGCAGGGGCTGGAGGGAGGACAGCAAGTTTGGGTTGGAACAACGTATGGATTCTTCCTGTTTCAGGTATGCTGTGCTATTCCCTTAATGCATATTCTTGTCCTTCCTTCCCTATTCTTGTCCTTCCTTCCAGTCCCAGGACCCTGAGACCAACAGTCAGCTCTGCCTGGAGCACTGAGGGAAGGTCAGTGCTGTGCAGAGTTTGTTCTCAATGTCAGGAATACAGTAGTGCAAGAGATCCCAAGTGGGAGAGTGGATCCATTTGCAGCAGTGATTCCCATTTCCATAGTCAGGATGCCCATGGTGGTGTGGATTTATTCTATTCACCTGAATGAGCACAGCAGACACATCTGTCTCTGTTAGGAGAATGGACTTGGTAAAGCTGTTCCCAGTTTAAGCTGAAGACAGAACCAGTACATTCCTTCCCTCACTCAAAGGGCTGCAAAGCCCATGATCTGCTCCTTATCTCAGACTTTTTATTGCCTTAATGAAAAGAAATCCTTGGGAAGATAAAAGCTCAGCAGTGCCTTGAGGACTGAGCACTGCAGAGAACTGACACCTGTGTGTACCTTGGGGTACCTTAAACCTGCCCCAAATTTACCTGTTGGTTACTATTCCTCACTCCTGTCAGACCTACAGATGTGACAGCAGCAGGGAAAGGGAAGGAGGCAGAGCTGCAGGAAACAGGGTTTGAACCACGAGCAAACTTGTCACATCAAAGACTCTGCTCCCCAAGGAGAGCCCTGCCTGCCTCTGCTTAATGTCTGCTCTGAGCTGCCCCTTCCCACCTGGGCTGCTCCAGACAGACACACATCAGTGTTCCCATGGATGCAGCAGGGATAAACACACCAGGGAAGTCACTGTTCATGGGCAAATAAATGAGAGATTTCACAGGGAGGTAAAATGTTTACACGTGGCCCTTCTGCTGTAGAGGTTACTCAAATTAGTGAAATTGTTGAAATGCAAAGGGGGCTGATTTCTGTCACTCTAAAAAGCCCAGTATTGCCTTTATTTGTTATGGAAAGTCTACAAAATGATAAATTAGCCCTTAATGTGGGCTCTCATTATCATCCTACAGATGGGGAAACAACCAGACCCCAAATCCTGCCAGGCCAGGGGCCCACAGAGCCACCCCACTGCTTTCCATCAACACTTAAAATACCACTAATGGCAATTTAAATGTCATTAAAAATTTCAAAATATGCACTAATAGTGAAAAAAAACCAGCCAAAGAGCTGTACAGTATCTTCCTCCACTGCTTTCTGTTATCAGGGATATAATTCACACTCTTCCTTCCTGAATATCCTGTAAAGTTGTGAGGTGTCTCAGCTGTGGAAACACCACTGCCTCCCTGGGTTTTTGGTGTCTCCCTACAGGAGAAAGGACTAAAGAACAACATTCCCCCAGGGATGGGTGGGTGTTGACTGCAGCTCCTTTCAGCTGCACATCCAAGAGGATTCCAGCTTCCTGGAGCAAAGGGACTGACATAATTGCAGCAGATCATTCAAAATTCATTCCTTCCACTTGGAGATGGAAGAGAAACAAGACAGCAAAATAGAAATCATCAGTGGGAGCTTTTCTTGCAGAAAAGTGGATGACTTAACTGACCATGAAATTGAGAACTCCCAATAAAAGTATCCTGCCTTTTGTCATGGGAATTTCAGTGGAAGCAGCAGGAAAACAGGGTCCAAACAGTGGCAAATAACAGTACTAGAACACAGAACACAAGAGGCTTCGTTGTCAGTGGCTCTGATTTCCTGTCTGGACAGGACAGCAATAGAAACCATTGTCAGCCTGGGATAGAAAACCCTTTATAAATGGGTTTTTCAGAGCCAGCAGAATTCCAGCTGAGCTGTGTCTTCCATGGGAAGGACAGCACTGTGATCTCTGCTCACAGACCTTCATTTTAATCTGGGGTCACTTGCACAGCCTGGCAAACACTGCTGCTCCTGGGGGTGAGGCCACAAGGATGTGTCTGCCAGCCAGGATGGGACACTCCACCCTCACCTCCCACTCACATGGGGCCTTCCCTCTGTCCTGGGATCCCACTCCCAGTTTTAATGCCTCCACTCACATCCAGGCCCAGCAGTTTGGAATTCAGGGGTTATTCTGCAGACTGTGTGGTCAGAGGTCTGTTGGGAACTAACAGAATCATACACTGGTCAGAACTGTGAAACTTGGTATTTAAAACACCTTTTCAGACTGTCCCTACCCTTTATGCAGCTGGTATTTAACAGTATTGCTAAAAGCTCCTCATGCCCAAGGACAAGAGAGACAGAAAAAACCTGAAAGAACAGAGCTCACTACTGGCACTAAACAAAAAGAGCTGCAGAAGTGATTAGGGAGGAACAGAACAGGCTGAGAAAACCCTAAAATCTGAGTTAAATCCCAGTATTGGGGGGGAAAAAAAGGAGCTATTTCCCCAACACTGGATTCTCTGAGCTACATCTTGGACCTCCCACTGAAATTAAGGGGATTACTTGCTGTCCTGGATGAACAAGGATTCCCCAGAGTCAATTACTGTTTGGCATAAAATGGAAAGATCAGGTTTTTTACCTGACTGTGTGAAAAATTCTTGCTGAGGGATTCAGATTCCAATTAGAGCATCAATACCATGGGCAGGCAGCTACAGCATCACCCAGGATCATCTGGAATTCCAAACATTGGAAAACCTTTCAGGATGCAATGACAGCTCTGGAATTCTGACTGGCTTGGTAAAATGGAGCAAAGTTTGTGGAAAAATACATAACCCATACTTCAAACACTAAGCAGAACTTCAGCATTCAGGCTTTGACAAATCAAAACTGTGACTACAATCCTAAAATCCTAAAGAATGTAAACATCCAACCCCACTACTACTGTATCAGGAAGTCATGCCCTGCAGGTATCAGGGTTCCCATTTCCATCTCATTTCTTCCAACACTTATCACTGCTGCTTCACATTAATAATTTACTGGTGATAATTCAATTTTCTGAGTTAGCCTTTCAAGTTTTTTTCAGCTATTTTGGTCAGAAAATGGAAGATTCAACAATCTCAAGTCACAGAATGAAAAACACTTTAGTTTAATTTCAGCTTTTCCAAAGGGTTCAAGCACAACTCAGAGAAAGCCCGTTATTTTATTTGGATCCCCAATTTTTAGTCCACCTACCTGAGTAAAAATGGGGAAAAATATAATAAACAGGCCTGGTGAGCACGTGAGGCTGAAGGATTTGTTTTCCACTCAGAAATCCCTGCTCAGAAAGACTTTGCTACAGAGCCAGAGTTATTCTGGAGAGTCAGGAGTTCTCCCAACCAAGGCCAAACTGCTACAAGTGAAACCTTCTCTCACCCAGTTCTTTCCTTTAGCAAAACCACCATTCCAAATTCCTTGCCAGTGCAAACTGCAGCTGGGCTGTGGCCCAGCCATCCTTCAGGACAGGCTCCTTCACCTTGGACTTGCTTTTTTTTGGGCTGAGGAAACACTGGAGAGCAAAATGCCCTTCTCCTGAAACCTGCATGTCCCAGAGGGGTTCTGGTTTGTCAGTTAAAAAAAATAAATCACAAACTGTCTGAGGCATTTTTCTCTGACAAAGAGGACAAGCTGAATGAGGTATCATCAGGCTCTGGGGAGGTGTGGTTGAAATCCATTTCTTCTAGTTCAGGAGGTAAGTCTGAAAGCAGTGCCTGGGAAGGAAAAACCACGACAATATAGTATTAGGTGTGTTTTTTAATGTCAAAATTCAAATGTCTTTTAAACAAAGAGTGAAAAACTTCATTGGGTTTTTCAGTCATAATTTGAGCTGTGGAATAAACCCAAGGGAGTGGCAGGACACAGAATGACAAACACCTGATGCTGATGACAAACAAGTTCTGATGTTAATGCCAAACAGCTGATATTAAACCCACTCCAGGGCTCACCTGCTGCTGTTCTTTATCATCTGATTTAATAGCCAGTATCAAACTGCGAGTGAACGACTGCAGTTCAAAATACTTCTGCTTGTGGTTCTCCAGCTGGCTCTCAATGAATCTGACCTCTTCATTCTGGGGGGGAAATCACAGGGAGTTCTGGGAATGCTCATGGAATTGGTGGGGTTGGAAAAGCCCCCTGAGACCTTCGAGTCCAACCGTTTCCCCAGCACTGCCAAGGCCACCCCATGTCCCCAAGTGCCACATCCACAGGGTTGGTAAATCCCTCCAGGGATGGGATTCCAGTCCTGGGCAGGACAAAGCTTTGGAACAACCACCACTGCAGCTTTTTAATGACACCTAAACACACTTGGGTTAAAACTAAATGTTTTTGGTGAAAACAAAAACCAAAGCCCAGGTCTCTTCCTAGCAGTGATCTTGAAGAGGCAAAGGGATTGTGAGAAGAGGCAAATAAATTCCATTATTGCAGCAGGAGGCTTGACACAAAAACCAGGGAAAAAACCTCAAAAATTCCTCAAATTAAAATGCAGCATCTTCAGTGCAGCTGGGTCTGACAGGGACCATGAAGTGTCAGCTCACCAACCTCCTCGGGATCACACAATAAACAGGGATTTCACTGAATGGTTAGGGTTGGAAAGGACCTTACAAATCATCTCATTCCAACCTTCATATAGTTATTTCTGGGCATTGAAATTAGATGTACAAAATGGGGAACTGCCAATAATGTGTATGTTGTGGCTGAGAAGACATTTTTCCAGCCTATACTTGCAAACCCTTAATTAAGAATTCAGATTTGAGAATTACTTCTTTTTATTCCGAATATCTCCTCTCCTATCTCAAACTTACCAACTGATTGGTGGGCAAGATCAAAATGCTGAATCTGGTGATCAGTGTAGAGCTAAAATGCATTTTCTGTGGTTATTTACCTTTGCAAAGATAATGAAAATCAAACTGTTTATTCAGGTTACAGGATCAGAGTCACTGCTCATTTTTTGTAAAAGGGCCCTGCTTAACAGCATCAACTGTGTATCCTCCAGGAGAAAAAAATGTGCTATTTCTGCTTCCACTCACTGGCTGTAATTCAGCTTTAATTGATAGGAAAAGGTGAGATTACGTGATGCACTAAAGGCTTTCTGGTCTTGTTGGGTTTTTTTCCCCCAGAAAATTCCCATTTTTTGAGTGAGAACATTGCTCCCCACACTGCTTCAGGTGATAACAGCTCTGGGAATGAGAGGGGAATATTTGGGCTGTGATTTTGAGGCTTTCATAAAAAGAATGAGCTGAGTTTCTTTCAGATGGGAACTCAGCAGTTCAGCACTGCATTTTGCCCAGCCAAGGAAGAATTCAGATTTAGGTAGAAAACTCATGGATTAATCAGTGATGTCAAACAACAAACCCAGGTCTGCAGGGCACTGTCACAACAAGGCTCTCACTGCAGTGAGAGGTGACATTAAGAAAAGGTCATTCCCTCTGCACATTCACTCCCCACTGCCCTTCCCAGGAAAACGCTGCTGGAAGGAGCAATTTTTGTTCTGAAGAGATGATCTGTTCAGGATTTTGGTAATTGATTGTTGTCAGGAGAACAGACCTGGTTTCCAAGTGAAAAAATCAGCTACACAAGGAAGGCCATGCTCAATAAAACATGGAATTATGGCAACTCAGGAGAGCAGTAACATACCCCCCCTTCACCCTTTGGCAGCTGTCAGGATCCCACTGCTTTTCCTCCCTCCCACAGCCACCACTTCCAGGCATGTCCTGGGAAATGACTTCTCCTCAGATCCCCCATTTTATTAAGGACCCCAGCTGTTATGCCCCTTCCAGAGCTGGTAGCAGGAAAAGTGTGCTGCAGCGTTCCAAGGAACAACTGTCCCACAAAAAGGAAGTTGTGGTTTACAGGCTCCATAAACTGGTTTGGGACACATGGCAGGAGCTGCAGCCACAGTAATGCAACTGCTCTGTGCAAGTGGAGTTTTCCTGCTTCCCTCGGGGTTGAAATGTGGAAAATGTGGCTGGAGGTGGGATGAGAGGGGGCTGAGGGCAGGATGTGCGCACAGGGGTAAGGGCAGAGGGGCTGCCTTTGCTGAATTCCTCCCCTGAACTCCCTGGGGATTGTCCTGCTGTGCCTGACACAGCCCTGTTACTCACCTTATAATCCAAGAGAGAACTCATCTGATCCACTTCAGAATTACTGATCATATCACTCTCCTCATCATCTATAATTTCTATTTTCTGGAACAGAAGCAAACGGTTCATTTGGAACATTCCAATGCACAAAGAAGACAAACCAACCAGGATCCTCATCCCAGAGTGCCAGGGAGGGGGTGAAGGTGACAGGAGACAACACTCCATGTCTCAGACTGGCAGACAGGATGCAGGACTGTGCTGGCTCCGAGGAATCCCGAGCCTGCAGCCCCATTAGATGGCAACACTGCACCTCAGCCAAGATCCAGGAATGCACAGGGAGCTGCTGCCATGGTGACTGGGCTGTGTACAGGGGAGGAGCTCCCCGGCTCCAGGATTTAGGCATCAAACTGAACATTATATCCCCTCATAGCCCTGCTCTGGTGAGAACCTCCTGCACTGAAGGAGGTTCTGGAATTTTATCCCTATGGAGCAAACCAGATGTTATGGCAAGTCCTGATCCATTCTGTGCCTGGAAAAAAAAAGGAGTTCCCCTTTGGCCTTCTCTGGCCACAGGGCAAGTGAAGTGCCCTAAACAGCAGAGGATGCTGATCCAAAGGACGGTTCCAAATCCATAAACATGGACATTTTTACCTCATTCACAAAAATTTGGGGAGGTTTTTACATTGGGTTTCTAAAGATACCTAAAGCACAATGTTAAGACCAAGCTTAACGCTAATTAAAACTTAGAAATACATCCCAATCCTATCCCAAATTTAAAAAAAAAAATCACTTTTACATTATTTACCAATTGCATGCTCTGTTTTCTCCCAACAGAAAAGAAGGTTTTTGATTTTCATGTAAGAAAATTCAGTTAAAAGGTTATTTCAACAGGAGAAAACACAAAATGCACACATTTTTAGTGCCTCTATGAGATTTAAATTTTTATTCCTATCTAAGGTATATATCAAACAGATAAAGTGAATGTGAATTAATGACAAGAATGGGATTTTTCAACAGAGCTAGGAAGGATGACTGCCCAGACTTCACTTTATTTGAGGGGAAAGCAGTGGTAGTGTAAGAAGAGGGGATTGTTTTTTAACTATTTTTAATTGGCTTGATAGTTGTGAACATCTATGAGACTGCCTATAATAAAGCAATTTTACTATGGTTTTAGGATAGTGTTTAATCCCATGTAGGGAAGGGCCCGGTCCAGGCTCATCCTTGGTTCCTGAGGTGTTATTCCAGAGGAGGCTCCTTCCCTGCAGCACATCCATGTCCCCTTCTTGCTGCCTGTACTCCAGGCAGCAGGAATTTCCTTCTGATCCCAAGGAGAAACCCTTCCAGGGGGGTTACCAGGCTCTCCCTGGCAGAACCCACCAAGGTCCCAAGTGTGTGCTGAAAGCAGAGAGGATAAACCACATTTCTTGTGTCTGACAGCCCAGCTGAAGTGACAACACTTCAAAGGCTTAATGTCCCCAAGATCTGCTGCTCCATCCTACCCTCAGCAACACTGTGATTCAAATATTTTTGTTTTTAGGCTCAGCTTGAGGAAAGAGTCTCTAAATAAGTGTCAAACATTCACACTATCTTTCTTAGACATACACGTTAAGATAGTAGGGGAAAGAACAGATTAGAATTTCAAATAGGAAAATTGCATCTCTTATGCAAATCCAATGTATTTTAGTCCAATTTTAACTGCATTTTTAAAAAGTTTTGTGACAGTGTTTTCAGAACAAAGTGTGAAGAAACTATTCCTTGGATTTGTTCCCATTATTACATCAAATTGCACAGTGCTGGGGTTCAGGTAACAGGAGAGCTGAGTCTCTGGGACAACATCTCTGCCAACCCTTTGCCTCTGTCACTTCAGATCCTGTATCTCCATCACAGCCAGACCTGCGAGGGATTAGCTGAGGTCACAGCAGGACAGCCGGGATAACAGAGGGGAAAGGCAGCTGGATCTGTTCAGGCAGCCTGTGGGGCTTCAGCGTATCCAAAGGATGATCATAATTAACAAGGGAAGGGGAAAGTCTCCTCCTCCCAGGGGGAAGGGACTCTCCTGTTGCTTCCCCCTTCAGGTTCTGGGTGGTCAATGGAACACAAACGTTGTTCCTTGTTCTGGGCTGTGGATTCAGCCCTGCCCAGGAGTGCAGTGGGAGCTGGGCCATGCCCTGATCATTCTGCAGGTAACTCCAGATAAAAGTCACTCACTTGGGGTCTTCTCTCCTTTCTCCTAATCTGAGAGAGGGCAGGCTGAACACAGGGATTTACTGCATTATTTGCCAGGACTCCTCCCTCTGCTCCTGCCTTGTCTCACTGCACTCAGGTAAACCAGTAAGGGGGAAAAAAGAAACACCTGAACAGTGCCCTGGCCAGGGTATGGGAGTGAAGGATCCCAGAATCCCAGAACATTCTGAGTGGGAAAGGATCCCCAAGGATCATCCAGCACATTTCTACCCTACCTGACTTGCCCATCCAAGGTCAGCCAGGCAGAGGAACCACTAGAGATAACTGCTGAAAGCTACAAAAAACCAGCTTTAATTCTGGTTTTTTCTCCTTTCTCTTTTGCTACACTCAGTACTTTCAAAGCTCTACCCAAGAGTTGGGCTTGGCCCTCCAGAGGAAGAACAGCAGATTGAAAGAATACAGAAAAAAACAAGTAATTCCATTTCTACTGAATGTTTTAGTAATTTTTTCTACTATGTTTTAGTATTTTCAGTGCAGTTTTAGTGCTCCTGACTAGGAAGGTCTCCTAGCACCCTCAAGTTTTCACCTAATGAGAAACACTGATTTTGGACAACCCCAGCATGAGGAATTCAGGAGGCAAAGGAAGGTACCTACCACATTGTCAGTGGCACTTGGATTCTGGTCATCATCTTTGTGACCAATTTCTTCATTTTGAAGAGCTTCATTTGTCTCTTCTGCAGAAATAAATTAGATTTGTCAGGTTTCATTCCACTTTTATGCTGCAGGAACATTAATAGTCTTTACCATAAATATGTCACAGCTGCTAAATCCAAGAGCAAAGTCATAGTAACAACGTCTATTCATAAAAAATAACATATGTCTGATTAAAGAAGACATCCTGTCAAAAGGATTTCATGCTAATTTGCCAATTGCTACCTGAAACAATGGGAAAACTATCTGTTATTCTCTTATAATCTTTCTGGTTTTTGATTCAGGTTGGAATATTCAAAGAGTTTCACTTCAAAGGTGTACAGAACTTTTTTTTTTCTTTTAAAGTCAAATAAATTACTGCATGAAAAATTCTGCATTCCCTGAAATTATAGGATATATATCAGAATATCACCTGAAATTATAGGTACATGTTTGAACCCACCTACTCCTTGCAGATACTGATTAGTTTTAAACCAAAAACTGAGCAAGCAGATAATTTCCTTCTCATATGGCAAATGTTTATCCCCACTGAACCTAAGCTGCTGATTTATATATAAGCACTTGAAAACAGAGCAGATTTTAGCCTTATATTTCAACCACAAGGATGAAATATAGATGCAATACAGACTAGATGACCCTATTTGCCTTAATGGCCAATGACAAAACATAACCCATAGGAAGGTAAGTCTGTTCATCCTTAAAATTAAGTATGTTTCTCATATTTACTTGAATTCTCTGCATTAATATATAAATATATATATTTAATATAAAGAGGAGAAGAGAGAATGGGCAGCAAGGTTCAGTTGGACCCTGGAAAGGGGCAGGTGGCAATGCCAGGGTCTGTCAGCTCCACACAAACACAAGGATAACAGGATTTCCCTGGGATTACCAACACTGCAAGGACAGGATAATGTTTAGGCCAGATCATACAGAGACAGTTAATTGTTTTAAGTAACTTCTACCAGTTGAGTATCTCTAAACTGAGCAAATTTAATTTAAAATTGTTTCAAATAAGTTTAATCTGCCATCAGTCGTGGCTTCTGAGGACAATTAGTGCCAGGAGCCACAGGAATGGGATCAAATGGGAGAACTGGAGAGCAGGAGCAGTGAAGGACCCTCATCCCACCCAGAGGGGTGAAGGGCACTGAGGAGGCACCTCAGGGACTCGGGAACATTCCAGAGCACCAGCCACTCCATAACCCTGAGTCACCCCTTGGATCTTACAGCAGCTCCTACAGCATTCCCAACTCTTTAAATATTCATCCTCAGCTCACAGAACCCAGCAGTTCTCTGACCCTCCACAGGGCTGTGCTCACACAAAACAGGGATCCAGTTAACATACAATTAAAAAAGGGAGGCAGTAGAAGAGCTTTAATGCTTCATTTTGCCTCACAGTACAGCTCACTTTATTTACACACTACATTTTAAAAGCAAGAGCCATCACCACTGTCCCTCTAATTAGGTGACCAAACTGTCTTTCAGAGTGGTTTTTGTTTGTGGTGGTTTTGGGTTTTTAATACATGAGGACCAAAGGTTACAGTTCTCAAACATTAAAACAATCCCTGTCTGTGACTGAACGGCACACATGAGTAGTAGGGGAAATATTTTCCAGGGAGTTCAAAACAAGCTGAGCTGCAGCAGTGAAACCTCCTCCTTTGAACTGGAGAAATGAATAGAAATAATTGTTGTGGGAGAATAAAGGAATGAAAGTGGGATTCCTGGATGCTGTGGAAATCCTGTCATTTTTCTTGCACTTCCTTAAACTTTGACACTAATAATCTACTCAAGGTCTTCCAGCCTTATCTTGTTTTATGAAAGCCTTGCTCAAAGAAAGTGCTGTTATTTCTCACTTTAACTGCAGAGGGTTCAGACTCTTCCCCTGTCACTGTTTTCTTTCAAGCAGATCTGACTTAAATCAGCTCTTTCCACACCTCAGGCAAATCAAGGACTCGGAGATTCTGCATCTCACTTGCCTTTCAATCACTTGACCCATTTCTTTATCATCTTATTCTCTTTCCAGCAGGTTATGACAAAGCCATCACAAATTCCTTCCCAGCAGCTCTCCCTTTTCCTGATTCTTCCCTTGAAATTGTTCTGACAAGATGACAAGATCAAGCCTGGCACATTGAGCTGCACCAGCAGGCCCGAGGTCAGGCTTTCTTTTAGTTTAGAGAGCAAAGGCTTTATTGATCTCTCTAATCAGAAGCACTGGGAGCAATTAGTGAGCTGGGGATGTGCAGAGCAGCTCATGGGGCCCAGAGCTCATGGACAGGAGGGGAAGGGAGGGATCGATTCCGTGTGCTCTGGGAGGTGGAGGAAAAGGGAATTAAGTGCAAGGCACTTCTCACTCCAGATGCTGCAGTTTACCAAGGACACACACCCTGTGGGTGCAGTTGTGAGGCTCCTGAACCCTCCCTGCTCCTGGCTTTGATCTGCTGGTTTGTGTTTGCCTGTCAGAGCCTGGAACACCAGGAGTTCTGGGCAGCTTTTGTTCAAGCCCAGGTCTGAGCTGATGATTTCCTGCCAGGGGAGCTGTGAGTGCCCAGCTCTGCTCAGCTCACAGGGAGCAGGTCCATGTGCATCAGTGCCTGGCGTGACTCAGGCTCACAGGAATCATGGAATCACAGGATGGTTTGGGTTGGAAGTGACCTGAAAGCTCATCCAGTCCCACCCCCTGCCATAGGCTAGCCCAGGTTGCCCCAAGCCCTGTCCAACCTGGCCTTGGACACTTCCAGGGATGGGGTGTCAAACAGAATAGATATTCCAGCTGGTTGTGTACACCTGGCCAGTTTGCAGAGCATTTTTTTAAACCTGGCTTCCTGGGGAAGGGAGATTCTCCATCTGTGCTGTGGGTCCAGCTCTCAGCTGCACCAGCAAAATGTGCACTTGTCATTTAATTTCATGTGAATGAGGCAGAAACGGAGCTCTTGAGAGAAAAGGCTTCTGAAATTTCTGTGATAACAAACCCAACAGAACTCAGAGAGAGAGACAAGAAAGAGACCAAACAGTACCTTCAACAAGCCGAGGTGGAGCCCTTGTGACTGTGAGAGACTCTTTCAGACGTTTGTGAATGTGAACAACAGAATCCAAAGCATGCACACTGCACAAAATTAAAAATACAGGCACAGCAGTAACTGCATTTCAAATACCTTGTGAGCTTCCTTCAGATAAGCAGATTGACACTTCATCATTCCTATCATTATCATCCCCCACTTCAGTAGCAGTTTCCTCTCCTGGATTAAGTGCTGATTTAGAAACAAATTCAGATTGATCAGAGAAATCAGCAGGACCTCCTCTAGGGGGTGGGACCTCAATCCCCATTAAACGATATTTCCGTCTTCGATTCCCAATCCAAGTCTTGTAAGAGAAATAAACATGAATGAATCAGAAACTATGACAAAGCAACAGGCCCCCAACCAAGTGACATCAGCACATCTGGACTAGAGGAACAAGAGTGCAGCAGCACTGCAGGGGAGGGGTTATTCCCCCTGTTTGACCCTCATGAGGCTGATTCCTGGGATCCTGTGTCCAGGCTCAGTCCTCCAACACAAGGCAGAAGGGTAGGTGCACAGCAAAAGGAAAAGCAGCAACAGGCACAAGTGGCAGCAAGGGAAGCTCTGACTGAAGTTGAGAAAAAAAGGAAAAATATTCTTTACAGTGAGGCCCAGGGACAGTGTGTCCATAGGAACCTTGGCACCTCCAGCCTTGGAAGTAACTCAGCATTTTACTGGACATCATCCTGGGAAATCTGCCCTGAGTGCAAAGTCAGTCCTGCTCTGAATAAAGAGCAGGACTAGGTGACCCTGTAAGGTCTCTCCCCACCTAAATTATTCAACAGATTTAACTTAAGATCTTTGATCCAGGTTCTCCCACTCTGCCACTTCCTTAAGGGGACTGAAGTGACCCACACATCCCACCTGTTCTAGGATTTCCCACAGGGAATTGGCCAAGGTGACAGATCTACACCACTCCACTTTGAGGACAGAACACTCAGTTCAGAGCAGCAGCATCCTCCAGTTCCCTGTGGTTGGAAGACAAGGCTTTAGGAAGCACTGCCTGCAGGAAGGTAGAGGAGCCCAATGGGAACAGTGGTGGAAGATGGAACAGGCCCAGGATTCAGGAACCTGGAAACCCATTCCCAGTGGGATGGGTATGGATGCTTTAAGTTCATTTTACATCAATAAAACTAAGTTGCAAAAAAGAAAAAAGGGAAAAAACCCCTCACATTCCAAATTCTCCAAGTGGATCTGTACAACTGTTCATTAATTTGCTTTCTCTGATCAAGAAAAGTCTACACTAAAAATTATTTAAGACCCCAAACAGGGTTTAACATGATGTCATGAGAACTGTCTGCACCTCTTCACCTCTGAACTCTCTCCCTTCCCTTCCAGTACTGAGGCTTTTTTCTGATATAGAACATGAAAAAGTTTAGTAAAAAACTTGTTGCTTGTAATACCTTGATTATCAAAGAGGAAAATAAAAAAATATTAACAGCAGTCCCAACTACTAAAGGCGGTTTCATGCTGTGCTAATCTTGAAAAAAAGATCTTTTCAAGCTGCATCTCTAACTAGCTAAAAGGTGACATGCTGGACACTATTTTTGGCAAATCCTTTTTGTTGGGTGGTATTTGCTTTCCCAGCTTGCTGGTTTTCCTCTTTGAAGAATGCACAACAGGTATGCAGAGAGCTAACCAGATAATTTTGTATATTCTATGTTTTTTGGGAGAAAAAATAAAAGAAAAAAAACCCCACAAGCAGCCCTTTGAGATCTGTATCTCTTTGTCCAAGCTGTGCATTGCCATTCTTTAAATTTTCCCATAATCTTGTGATGGTAATAAGTAGTGATAACAACTAGAAAATTTAAAATTGAATCTACTTCTTTTTTAGTCAAAACTTCAGAACAAACTGAGGCCCTTGGGAACGCAAGTTTTGTCTTTTTATGCACCTTTCAAAGCAGAAAAGCTTTCACTGAACATACTGAATATGTCATAGAAGATGAACATGTTTTTATAGTGTCACCAGCTTTTACCTGGTGAACTGCTGGCAAAGAGGAGGAGATGTCTTTACCCTACAGTGGGTGCTTAGGAGTAGCTTTGATCTCTTTTATCCAAAAGCTTTCTATTCTATTAATAAAAAAAAATATATAAAATTGTTATGCAGTTGTCTTATATTCCTCCCATATTTCTGAGGAGTTTCATAGCTGACATTCCTCCTTAGCAAATGTCTGTCTTGCTGCCAAAAGGGCTATTCTGCTATTTTTTTATGAATTAATAGAAATATGTAAACAAAAAAACAAACAAAAAACAAACACAAAACCAACAAAACCAGAAACAAACAAACAAACAACAAAACCAAAACGCAAAACCCAAACAAAAACAAACAAACAAAACCAAAAACAAACAAAAACACCACCCCCACCAAAAAAAAAAAAAACAAAACAACCCAACCCAAAATGTAATCAGCAATATTATAAAGTGAAAAAGAGAAATATTTTAAGTTTAATGAGGTCTTGGCCGGAGTTCACATATATAAATTTGTTGGTATTTTTTATACACACATACATATATATATTTATAAAACCAAGTATTTGTGTGTGTGTATATATATATATATATATGCACTCGGGTTTATATAGATACTCAGTACTATTTTATATATGCTGCATTTATTTTTTACATCACAATTCCTGCTACAATTCCCAAGTCTGCCATATAGAGGAACCAGAGGCAGAGGTGGGGCAGCCACTGGTAACAATAAAGAAGAAAAGAAGAAAAGACATATTTTTTTCCCTTCATTTGTGTGTGTTCTGATACAGGTTATGCCAGAGCCCTGCCCTGAGGACATAAGCATTGCAGCAGATTAAATGTATGTACAGAATTTCCCAGTGTCACCCTGTGTGATTCCTAAGAGAACAAACCAAGGGAGCATGGATGTCACTGTCCTGTAAATGAGCTGTGTCATGTCCAGGAGGTGCTGGCAGTGGGAACAGCCCACCTTTCAGAAAGCAAACTGAAGAGCTTGGGAAATAGGGAGCAGCTTTGTTCTCTACAGAGAAAAGAGTAATTCTTTTCAGCCTCCAAAAGTGCTGTTTAGATTTTTTAGAATTCAGGCAAACAAGTAACTAATCAGATCTGTGTTAACACTGAGAGTAGCTCTGGTACCATTCTGATGTTCCAACCCAGAGGTCTCACCAACAGGAGGGTTTCAATAAGGGCTCCAAGTTCTGCTTCTGCAGCAATGGCAGGAATTTAGGAAGGAGGCGGAAAAAGAGGATGGAGACTGAAAGCACTGACTGATCACAACTGTCCTGCCTGCTATGGAGGCTCTTGTCATGTTTTTGTCTGACTGAAGGACAGCCAGACTCTTTCCTGAGGATGGACACACCTGGAGTGACTGAGAGCCCCCCAGCTGGAGAGTGATGCTGTATCTCTGCTCAAGTGGGACACAGTGGCATCAGCTGAGGCTGTACCAAACTTCCCAGCCTCTGGAAGAGATGATGTGGAGTGTTCTTGGGAGTCAGGTGATCTCCACCACACCTGTACCTTGTAAAGCAATCCCTCCTCAGCCACACCTACATGGACTTTCAAATTGAAACCAGAATTGTTCACAGTGCCCTGTGCTCTCCACCACGTCTCAAGACACTCCTGTTAAATACTTTTTTCCCATTTTGGAGCATTTTCTTTCACATGTTTTTTTCCTATAAGCATGAATGAGAAGTCCTTTCCCTTTGTCTATTGAAAAGTCCTTTTTGGTATCTTAATAGCAGTATAAATAGCACCTTTCAGTCTTCTAGGATCTCCCTACAAAACGAAACACTTTTACTTAAAATCTTACTCCAGAGGATGTCAAGCAGCTTGTAGTGCTGCTTCTGCTGCTGATCAATAAGATCTTACCTGAGGGCTTGCACTATATATAGATGCAGAAAGAGCAGGAGAGCACTTCCCAGCGTGGTCATTCATTATGTAATACGTGAAATCTATTTCAAGCTTCCTCATGAAATTTTTAAAGCCTTTCATCTGGCCTATTTTTGCTCCAGCAACAAGATAAGGGAAGACTCTGGATTTCTTACCCGCACTATTTCACAGTCAACATTTAATTCTGCAGCCACAGCTTCAATTTTCTCTCTGCAGACTGAGCCCAGGCTGGTCATGCCATTGTCCCAGTATTTCTTTAGGGTGGCTAAGTCTCTGTCACTAAACTGTGTGCGGTCCTGTAACTGCAAGATAAAAAACACACAGTTAGATTAAAAAAAAAACTGCTTACCCTGATCATTTCATTGCCAGAGGTGTCACCTACAGTAAGACATAAGTTGTACTGTCTCCATGGCTCTTCTTCTCTTTTAGCTCTCCCTTAAGAGTTTATTTTTTTAAAGTTGGGGTTTTTTTTATGCAGGGCAGTTCAGAGTTGCCTGGGATTTGCTTTAAAGGCAGTGGCAGGTTTAAAGCACTTCAGCTTTGTTTTAACTCCACCTGATTTTTTTTGTTATTTTTTTTATCTCATCCTATAAGGCCTTACTGGAAAGAACTTTTTTCCCCTTGTGCTGTTTACTCTCTCCATCCAATTTATGCAAATTACTCCTTAAGGCTTTTCAAGTTTCTCACCCTCCCCCCCTTAAAGTTCTTTTATCTTACTGCAAACTACAATACATGCATAATTCAAAGGATTCTGACTTCCTAAAGGGAATACTTTAATGTTTATTTGGGAAGCTTGAGTTAAATTGGTTCCACTGTTTATCTGAGAGTTCCCAAACTCTTGGTCTACATTTGTCAAAATATGTGATAGTGGATCACTGATAAAAGGAGTTAACACTGAAAAAGAAATCCTGAACATCCTACCACTGCTTGAAGTGGGGTGGGCAAACAGTGTATTTCTCTGATAGAGCTTCCAACCTTTATCAAAAGCTTTTCACCCAGAATTTTAATTAAAATCTAGAGTTTCTTTACACCAACCCATGTCTGTCACCTCTGTTGCTATTCAAAGTACAGAAATGCAACCACAAAGTCTGCACTGCAAACTTGTAGCCCACGTGGCACATTTGTCATTATTTCAGTAGTTCATTTTGTTCATGATTGCAATAGCTGAAATCTGTGTTTGCTCATTTAAAAACTGAACAGTTAAAATGAATTAATTTTAAAATGGAGTAAAAAGGAATTTTGCAGAAACAGGATCATTTCACAACCTTGTAGAGTTACCAGTTCTAGCTTTTGTTAATCTTCAGAATATGGTAATCCTTGCAATTTTCTTCTTTTAAAAATCACTTCTTTAAAAAATGTTAAAGCACTTGAATCACCTTGATGTTGAACTCAAAATAGGGGTATCAAACTCTTGTCTCCTTAAAATAATCCTGGGTGTAACAGTAATAACTGTACCAGGTATATTCAAATATGGTCCGGTTGAACTCGACCTTCGAGGTCTTTTCCAACTGTCACAATTCCATGATTCTATGATTATTAACTGCAACCAGGCACTCAGGACTTTTTCCTGGCTATCATTTCATCCATCCAAGTCCAGAATTACAGAAGGTGTTTCCATCCCATCCATCCTGGGCTGATGGTACCCAGGGGCAGAGCGGAGCATCCATGGACACAACACGGCCAGAGCTGCTCTCTTGCCTCCTGCACACCCTGAGCAGCCACAGCACAGGAGATGCTCCCAGACATCAAGCTCCAGGCTATTTTCATCCAAAAGGAATCCACTTGGCACATTTCAAGACTGCTCCAGGCTGAGCAAAGTGCAGCAAAGTCAAATCCCTGATGGCTGTTCACCCTGAGCCGAGCCGAGCTCCCGGCACGCCTGACCTGAGCTGCTCCTACCTACAAGCCCTTTCCAAGGAACAAAAGTGTAGTTATCTCCTGGATCACTGCAGCAACAGCTCCTTTTATAGCTGCTGGCAAAATAGACTGACTTCCAAAAGGACTGCTCTGGCGTGGGGCAGCTGAGGAAAGGGAAGGCAGGAAGGAGAGTGATACCAACACTCCAAATACATGGAGAAACAAGTCACCCTGGCCTGGCCTGCATTCCTGAATGCTCAGGGCAACCTCACCTTCCAAAGGACACTGAGCGTTTTTGAAACATAAATAAGTAATATTTCTTGTTGCTTCAGGAGAGTTCACAGTGACAGCACTGCTCCAACCACTGACAGGGAACTCCCCAGCACAGCTCACTGTGATCTGTGCTCAGCGGGAGCACAGAATACAACACGCACAGCTAAAGGATCCCCTGGAACACGCTGGGGACATTCCCCCTGCCAGCAGAGGGGTGAAATGGGAGAAGCAAAAAGAAACCTGTCTGATGTTACTGCCCAGGGAAGGGAGCAGCCCACTCAGGGTTGTCTTCTCCCACTTAAGTTTGCTGTGTTGGCCAAATTAGAACAAAACCCAAAGAAAGAGCAGCTGCTGCTGGAGGGAGCTCAGGTTTCTGTTTGCCACGTGATTTTCCAATTATCTAAGAAATGCTTCTACTGAAAGAACCCAGGGAAGAACTGGCCAACAGGAACGTGAGATGCAAGAGGATCCTGCACTGGACAAAGACACACAGTGACTGACTCAAGTTACCAAAGGGATGGTGCTCAGGAAGGGTGCAGAGCCTGCTCAGCCTTTACTTACTCAAGGCAAGAAGGAAGCAGCAGCCACCTGACCTTCAAAAATTGTACTTAAAAATGCAGTCTCACATCTTTTCCATTTTAGATGGGTGGATGTTAATTCTGATCATCTACTACAAATGTAGACCAGGGTTGTAGAGTCAGTCTCAACAGTTTAGATCAAAGCAGATGTTTTAAAATTTAGAGAACTCTCCTGTAGCTACACTCCCAAAAAGGTCTTTTGCAGCCACTTGCCGTGGAAGTTAAAGGAGGAAAAAATAGGAGGGGTTTTTTTCACCTCCTTGTCAAAAATAATCCTCAGTGTTTCAGCTGACAATGTGTATTTTTGCTTTTTGCTGTTGCAGTTGCTGCACCAGCACCTCATCCTGTCCCTCATTCCAGTACAGGAGTCACCCCGACACCCATCACGGGGCACAGAGGAAATGGAGAACAGAGATCCCAAAGGATGATCATTTACAAACCCTGCTCTTCCTTTGCTGCACCACCATCCTGGGCTCAGTGTCAGTCCTTAAGCTCTCTGGATGTTAATAACACTTTAGCATGTCCAAATTTCAGATCCAGATTAACTGCCTTCGTGTAACATGCTGTGCCATGTGCCTTAATCAGCAATTTCTTAGGGAAATCACAAACTACCTTCAATTACAGGATCATCCCCTTGACATGGATTATACTCAAGTTTGACTCCTGCATTATAAACTGCTTAAAAATTACATAATGCTTTTACTCAGTGACTTTTGTGAGAAAATAAAGGGTAGAATTTCTACATTGAACATGTAACTGTGCTCCCATCAATGTAATTAATAACCTTCTCATGCTTAATATCATCAGAGGAACTGAGGAAGCAAGAGGACAAACTCAAGTCCAACAAATATCTTCATAGTCACAGTTGTAGGAAAAAAATCAAAAGATAATATTGAAAAGCTTCATATTTATGGCAATACTTTCTACAGATGAAGACAAGGCACTAATTCAGTTCTTATTTTTACTTCATTAAATCAAACTATAAATTCAGTTCTCATTTCCTCTCTTCAGATCCCGGGTTTGCCAATTCGAGGCTCGGCTTTACCCCCAGCAGTGTTGGCTGTTGGCTGAATTCCTCACACTGACCACTTCTGTTGTCCACAGTGAAAAAATCAGGAGAAGCTCCTTCCAGCAGAAAGTAGACTCTCAATTCCCAAGGAAAAGCAATCCTGGTGAGCCAATTGAATCAGCAGTTCTGCTGCATGCAGGGTTAAACCCGGCTTATCCCCCGACCTCCCAAGTGTAATAACATCATCCTTGGAAGAGATGACCCAGTTTATTAGAGACATTCCTGGCACTGTGCCGACCCCTCATCACACCCACTGTGCAGGCAGGATCTGTGGTGCAAATCCGGTGTCTATAATTGGGATGAATAATTGCCCGACAGTGGAGTGTCCTTATCCTGCCTTTTATTAGATCCTGCTTTTTTAGATCCAGTTTTATGCATGATTTGAAAATGTTTCAGGCCACGTGCACAAAAGCTAGACACAAATCTCAGATTATTAATCAAAGACATGCTAAAAAATGAGAGAACTGGGGGTTTCATATAAATGTAGCAGCTACTGCGTTTATGTTGCAGCTGAGCACTGTATGTTGTGTTCATTTAAACTGCAGTGAAATCACATTAAATCAACCTTCAGTTCTGATGCTTGGTGATGAAACGGGCTGAGGTAATGGTTATTTTTAGCAAACAAACCTCTCACAACAAATTTGCCATGCCTTTGATCCCTGTCACTGCTCCTCTGTTGTATTTTGGGAGGGATGGGAAGATCAGAAGCGAGCACAGCATTCAAGGTATGAACAAATCCCGGATTCTTCTGTACAAGAACCGTGTCAGTTTTTCATTCCCAATGACACCACCCTGACACTAATTAATGTCTGATTTTTTCAGGGGATTATCAATTCCTATCTCAAGATCTTATTTATATGTATTAATAGTGATTTCTGAACCATTTTACTATGGTTTCCCCTTTCCCATCTGCACCATTTAATATGAATCTTAGTCTTGTCTATTATTTCTTGATATACAAATTCTGAAGGTTTGTATTGTCCCCTAACACTACCAAGATATTTAACCTCATTTAAGCTGTGCCAGATGACACATTCCTTCAGTCTGAGGTTTTAGGTTCAGGTTTCATCAGTGCCCCCACGTCAGTGACACTCCGATCCTGCTGCTCACACACAGCTGCACAAACTTCAGGCACAAAGGACTTTGGAAAAGCAGCATCTGAAGGCACCTTAAACTCTTACTGCTGACACACTCTTAGGGCACACACTGTTAGATTTCTGCATCAGAGATGTTTTGCATCCTTTCCCACTGGATGGGGAAGCCTGAAGTTTGCTCTGATGGAAGTAGAACTTGTCAATATTTCACAGGACCCCAGTGTGAGAAGAGTTGTAACTCTCTCATGAGCTCCAACACTCAGCCAGAATTATATATATTCTGTTAATATCTGTTTCTAAACCAAAATCAGCCAAGAAGATGAAAAAAAGGGAAAAAAGAAAAAGGAGGCAACAGTCTAGCAAAAAAATCACACTCTGAACCCCAGTCATCTCACTCTGTGATTTCCAAACCAACCCTCAATCCACACGAACCAAAAATTTGCCCTTCTTCTTGAGATTGTGAACTACTTTGTTAAATACTGAACATTCAGCCCCAAAGTAAACTGATTTTAAGATGGTAATTATCATGATTCTTACTTAATCTATTAATACCTTCCTCACATTACACCATAAAGTCTGATTTCCAGTTCCTGCCCAGATGTGATACATTTCTGGCCTGCAGGTTCACAGCACACAATAAGCTAAGGTGGTTTGTGGCACTTCAGTGCAGCATGTCATATAATAAATAAAAAGAGGTATTTTGTCTGCAGTGATGACCAGACTTGCACTCCCTTTGCATTCCCTGAGGATTGCTGCTGGACAAAGGTGCTGTTCCCGGGAGGAAGGCCAGGACGTGCTCTGGATCATATTATCATCTAATGGAGAAGTATCTTGAGACAGGTGGTGAAATATTTCCCAGGAGGAGGAAACACATTAACCAATATTCCAGATGACACCAATTATGAACAAGGACAGTTTCACAGCCAGCCCTGTAGAGACCCTCAGCTTGGCTCATCTCCCTCACTGAAGATCCCAACTGTCTTGCTCCAAGCAACTTGACTAAACCACTTTTCTTCCCTCCTGGGAGAGCAGAGGAATCGGAACAGGTGAAGAGAACTCCATGTTGGTGTAGTTTGAAAACAAAAGGCACAGCTGAGGGGCCCTCTGACTCCAGGCAGCTTTAATCCCTGTGGGGGCTTCACTGTAAACCTGCTCTAAGGTATTATTTCTCCAGCTCACATCCACTTACAGCAGCAGACAGTTTCCAAAACCCTTTCGGACCCCCTTCAAGGAGCATTTTCCTTAGCAGTCCCACTGATGCCTCCTCCCCACAATCCAGCTGTATTCCCCATGCCCATGGATGTGCCACAGAACTGGTGGAGGTCTCACACCGACCTGGGTTAGAGCAGCTCCTTCCCCTGACCCAAAGTGTGTCCCCTCTTCTCCTCCTGTGGCACGAGGACTCTGAGAGGGACATTTTAATGCCACTTTCTCCAGAGTTTTATTCAAACATGCCACGTGCAAAGAGCAATTTAAAATCAAAATTCATCACAGGAACTCTCTCCACCCATTTCAGGTATTTCCCCTCCCCAAATACATGTCAGACCGAGAGCCCACAGACCCCAAGCTGAAGCTCTGGGCAGATCAAACCCCCTCTTTTCCCCCAAAAGAAAACTTCACAGCTAAGGCACAGCTTACCCAGAGCCATCAGCTGTGTGACAAATGTTTTCCATATCATACCAACATATTTAGATGTACTCCAAACACTAACCACTTTGCTGGGACCTCAGATGACACAGAGCTGAAACACAGTCATGCACACAAGACTTAAATCTAAAGGCAAAAGTGAGGATATTTTCCCCCTTTTATTTCTCTTTAACCAGTATCTCCACTGCTATTTTTGAATCCTTGTTATCCTTCCACCACCCTGTGAAAAACCAAAAATCAATGCATTTGTAAAGGCCAATGCACATGCACCAGGACAGAACACAGAACTGTAATTTCCAAAGGCTCTCTCATGAGTAACTGAGAGGGTGATATTTCTAGCCTAATATTCATTAACAATCAGGATTACATCATCTTCCAGCAGAGAGAAAGAGTTTCTGCAGAGCTGCACAGCTTTTATTTCTCTCCTGATGCAGCTGAAGGACAGGACAAGGAAAACAAAACATCAAGGCAAAATATTAAAAATTCAGAGCATCTAAAAGACGATCTTCTCCATTTTAAACAAAATCCAGATTAGCCTTTTTTCCTGTTTGAATGGCAGTAATTGCCATAATGGCATTTCTACAACTCCAGCCATTCTATTTCTGTTCCCTCACACTCTTTCTTCAAAAGGATTTCACAGTTGAAACTGAAGTTTCTTAGGAAGTGGGAGCTGCTTCTGTTTGTTGTCTTACACCTGTGTGTACACAGCAGCTTTAGGGTGCCAGGTCCTAACCCTGTCTCCTTAGGAAGGCTGATCCTGCATTGAAACTGGGAAAGTGCATCCACAAACCTGGACACTGATGTCACACCAGATTGTATTAACCAATGGGTTTATGCATTTTATTGATTAAAAATACACAGGGTTAAAGGTCTAAGGAAAAAGAATTCCCCAATAACCATTCTGAGTGACCCCTCACTGCAAGGAAGACAGTGAGGGGCTGGAGAGTGTCCAGGGAAGGGAACGGAGCTGGGGAAGGGGCTGGAGCAGCAGGAGCAGCTGAGGGAGCTGGGGGGGCTCAGCCTGGAGAAAAGGAGGCTCAGGGGGGACCTTCTGGCTCTGCAACTCCCTGACAGGAGGAGGGAGCCAGGGGTGGTTGGGCTCTGCTCCCAGGGAACAAGGGAGAGGAGGAGAAGGAACGGCCTCAAGCTGTGCCAGGGGAGGGTCAGGTTGGATATTAGGACATATTCTTTCATGGAAAACCCTGGCACAGGCTGCCCAGGAGTCACCAGCCCTGGAAGAGTTCAAAAAAGCGTGTGGATGTGGCACTTGGGGACCTGGTTAGTGGTGAACACAGGGCTGGTGCTGTGATGGCAGCTGGACTCAATGATCTTAAAGGCCTTTCCAAACCTTTGTGATTCTAAGATTAATCAACAGGCACCTCCACATCCTTGAAGGTTTTAACCTTACCGCAGAAATGTCTTCTACAGCTTGTGTCAGGGATCAGCATGACCACCATGCCCCAGGAACCCACCCAGTGCTGCAACTAGGGGCCAGCATCACATCCCACTCCCAGCCACCTGCTCCTGCTGCCCACTCTGAGCTGGCTCTGGCACCCCTGATCCCCAGTAAGGGTAGTCAACTCTAAGGACAAACTCAGAAGCAGAATATGTACCTGACAGCTCACACACTCCACATGGGTTACCCTGCAGTTAGATATTGGCTGTGGATGGGGTGGCAGGGGGAACACCTCCCCCTTCCAACAGTGAAACTGTACTGAAGGCACTCAGCAGCTGCTTTAAAAGGTCATTAAGTGATGGGGGGAAGGTGCCTTCCAGACAAGAGCTACATTTTAAAAAGCCTACCCAAGAGAATTAGCACTTAGGGAAGAGAAAAGAAGGACTGACCACAACAGGACTTGTATGAAAGTACCAGTTCCTCTGGGAGATGCTCTTCTGAAGTGCTCTCTGTATAAACTGAAATAAGTGATACCACCAAAGTCTGCAGAAACCACAAGTGCTACAACTGAGACCTAGAAAACATCTGAGAGAAAACACAATGCCATGGTTCTTAGATTCCTACTTATGCAGGAAACTACTAAACTCACACCTTTTGGAGACTAAACAGAATAACCCAAATTAATAAATAAAGAAAAAACTACCGGTTACAGCAGGAGAAGGCAAGGAAAGGTTCTTCCACTACCCAGACCTCACTGCCAAAGCAGCACCCACTGACAGGACACTGCCAGCTCCATAGGTTGGGGACTTGGATGGGTAAGTTTGGTTTCCATGACAGACACCTCCCTAGTCATTGGATCTGGCAGAGCAGCCTCTGGAGAGCTTGGCTGTACCATCCAAGCTGCAGGCTCAGGGTGCATTTTCATGGTGACAAAGCAGAACTGAAATGTCTTCAAAAGAGAAGCCAGAAATCCTGAGCAGTAATCAAACAAAAGAGTTGGACAGAGGGGTTTTTTCCCTGACAAAAGCTGGTATGGTTTGGAGTCATTTCTAATTGAGAACACCAACCTGGCTGATTCTGCTAATGTGATATGACATGTATGTGGATAAAATTACACTTTAAAGTTCCTACAGACAGCCCAAACTTATTCTGTGCATGTGCAGAGAAGCTGCACGGGGAGTTACTCTCTTAAACATTCAGTTGCCTCAATTAACAATCATTTTACTTGCAACATAAAAAACATATTCTGAGCTCCAAACTCCCAGTCCATCAATTCTGATGTAACATTTCACCTAATAGACAATTTCTACACCTGAGCATCACTTCACACAGGATTATGACCTTGGCTTGCTTTTAAAGATATACATCAGCTTTACCTCACCTGAAACACTGCACCTGCAGATAATATTTGTTTTAGGTAAAGTATAAAGGGAAAACATTCAACACAAGGTAAACAGAACTGACATTTTCAAAAATGCATTTTTATCAGCTTTTCATTGTTTCATTTGATGCATTAGATACTTAAATAGAAATGTACTTACTGCTCTTTTTCTGGAACAACCTGTAATCCAAGGCACAGTAAGGTTTCCTGAAATCTGTTGAGGGCAAGGAGGAAACAGAACAGAAAACAAGAGCAGCTTAAATTGCTGTGAGAGCTAAAACTCAGCATCTTTCACAAGACTTCAGCACTGTACATTCAATTCAGGCAACAATGTCCGTTAAACAGGTTAAGATTTACAAACAGAGTCACGCTGGGTCTTACTGTTAAAACCAAAACATTGTTTTTCTTTGGGTGAGGGTAAGATAATGAGGTGGCAACTTGGCTGTACTTTTGGTATCTCAAAACTTGTATTTCACCAGATTTCACTTTCAGTCTGTCCCCAAACTGGCAGGACCGAGCAGACTGGAGTCAGATAAGGGCTGATGTCTGACAGAACTGCCCTCACAGTTTTCTAAACTACATCAATTAAACTTTCTGCAAAAATGCTCTTGTGTTCATCACTGAGCTGTTCACTGTCAGATGACAAGGATGTGAGCATTAGCAGAAAAATTAGGGATATCAGGCTGGAGAAGGAAAGAGAAGGGTGTGAAGGCAAAGGTTAGCTGCCTCAATTTCCATTGCTTCTCCATCATTCCCAGAGGTCAGACTTCATTAAATAATAATCTCAGACTGTTTTCCCTGGCCCTCTGAAATGTGTCATAGCCAGGAATATTTTAGGCTTATTTAGGATTTCATGTTCATCTTTGCTGCAGACAGCAATGCCTGAGACAATAAACAAAGCTCTTACATTAATCCATCTCAAGTCCTATCTGCAATATATGTGAGGAAGAAAAACCTGTGTGCTTCTGCTGACTGAGCCAAACTCCACTAATAGTTTTCACACTTGCAAGGTGCTCTCCTGATGACTCCTGCAGCATGATCAAACCAGCATCCCTGGGACAGCTGGCTGGGGTACAAGCACACAAGACACTTCTATTCTTCAAGCTTTTAGCTGGAAGCACTTGGAGGTTGCCCAAGGTCAGACACTTTCTCATTACAGCACAAGGTGGGTTGAGGGGGGTAGAAATGAGCACCATCCCCTCCTAAGGGCAAGTCTGCATCAGATTTTGAGGCTAAAATATTAATTTCTTCACTGCATACACACATATTATAAATTCTGTATAAACAAGTTACATCCATTACAATCCCATAGCCCACACAGCAGCTTCACACCACAGAATCCACTGTCAAGGCACCCTGAGCATCCACCCGGGCAGCTCCTCTGCACAAATTTCAAGCGGGGCTACCAAAAAAAAGTGCTTTTCTGTGGAAATAAAGCAAAATCAGCCCGGCAAAGCATTAAGGGTTGCTGGGAAGACAAATGCACACAGGTTCTGACAGGTAGGAGGCCAAACACAATCAAGTTCATCTCAGCAGAACTCCCTGAAAGACAACATGCATGGCAGAATTCTAAAGTATCTTGAGGAAAAAGGCAGAAGGGTTGGGGTTGGGGTTTTTTTTTTTGGGGGGTGGGGGAATGTGTGTATTTTTAGAGTGAGATGGATCATTATCCTGCATCCACAGGTGTAACTCCAGTCCTGGTCCAAGTGGGACAGCTGCAAAAGTGATGACCTGAAATGCCTGACTCAGATACTGTGTCTCAGAAACTGCAGCTCTGGCAGATGCCAGAGACACTCAGAGGTGCTGCAACCCTTGAGCTGTCCCTTCACTAAAGGGGTTACACTATACAAGGCCTTACACAATCTTTTCCCAATTCTCCTGTAGATTTAATATCCCAAATTCAGTGCACTGGACCAAACCAGGAGCTAGTTGCTGTGTCCCAGCACTGCCTGAGGCCACATGTGGTGCTTTTGCAGGAACCTCACAGGTTCTCCCCACTCATTCCACAGAGCAGCATCCCTAAAGCCCTACCTACAATTAAATAAATATATGCATACACCTACATAGTCTATTCTGACTGTAAGGCTTTGGATGCTCCCATAAAGCAGATAGGGTTAAATTAGATACTGTGTTTCAGTGTTTATAACAAAGTAATTAAAAATACACATCTTCAACAGGACTTTCGTCCTCTAGGGAAGGGGAAGAAACCAAGACTAAACCCCAGTTCAGCCTCAAGGACAGCACAAACAGCCTCTCTGCTTCTACACACTTAAAAGTCAAACTAAGACAAGTAAGAAGGTTGAACAATTTGTTTACTGAAACTGCTCAGGCATTAAAATTGATCACTTAATTAAATTTAGTCTTAAGTTACACTAACATGAATTTGATTAATTGAACCAGTAAGGAAGCTATAACTAATTGCTAATTAGATACCCCACCAATACACCACGGTAATTACTTCATCAAAACACAAATCACACCATCCTGACTTTGAAGAAGCATCTGCTTGGATGTTCTAACTATTCCAATAATCATTTAGGTCGGGTTTAATCTATTTTTAAATTCAGGAAGATCTCCCCAAGTTTAAGGATTTTCATTCCTACGCTGCTGGATAAATTAGCTAAACATGGGCAATAAAATGAACATGAACTGACTGCAAGAAAAGGATTCAGACAGCACCTTATGAAATCTCTAATAGCCAGGAGGTTCACAGGGTGCCTGCTCACAGCAATAAGGGAATTAACAACAACTTGCTCAGGTTTCCCAAGGTTTAAAACTCTGGAATGACAAGGGATATAACGGGAAAAGAAAAGCTCCCTCCATACAAGTTGCATTCCCAAACCCAAAGAACCCAAAGGTCCTTGAGGCAGACAGGGAGGTCAAAAAAGCACAGATGAATTCAGTTCTCAAAAAAATAGGTAGATTATTATAACAGGGGTGAAGTAAAAAAACCCAAATCCTAAAGACAGTTATAGAGATCTTGTTCTGATCTATATCACATCACCCAGATAGATAAAATGTCACCTACTATGAACTGGTTTAGCTGTTTAAAAAGACCATCCCTACCCCCCAAAAAAATCAAAGTTATTCCAAATTTCATTAAAAAAATAAAAGTAGAGGAAATAAAATCTCTCTGATGTTTTTTCAAGAGTGAAATAAGCTCCATGAGCACAGAGCTGGAGGTGTCACTAATGGATTTCACTTCATGAAACTTCAGAAAAATGTCCTTAATTTGACCATAAGCACTTTTCCCAGTTCTTTATTGGACAGATCTGCACATTTACAGCCTTTCCTCTCCTGTGAAACTGAGATGTCAAAATAAAACAGCATTTCATGAATTTTACAATTCAGGTAAGAACAGTAACAGCAAATATTGACAGTCTAAGTGAGAGAAGGGAGAAAGGGAAGAACAGCTTGTCTGATGTCCCATCTACTCCACAGAATTCACTCCAGAGCATCTCTGTTCATCAAACCTCAGGTTTAACAAGAACAGCAATAATTTGGGTGAAAAGTGGCACTTACTTGGACTCAACAGCTTTCTTTCACATCCTCACATGAGACAGGAATAAGTCAGGAAAAAAAGAAATAAAAAATAAAAAGCACTCCACAAAGTCTTGCTCCCTTATCCCAGTGAGTAAAGCACAGGAAAAGCTGGTATGGTGCTGACATGGTTCATTTTCAGGATAAATTAAAAAGGCAATAACAAGCAAATGCATGAAGGTAAGACATGCAGAATCACATCCTGCCAGCCTTGAAAGACTTTTATCTCAGTGTCTCTAGGCTATGTCATGCCACATGGCATAAAAATCCATGAAAAATAACAATTTGGATGTTTTCTGCACAACTCTCTCTTCTCTAGTAATAACAAATAATAAAAAAAACCGTGTCAAGTGTTGCAGTTTCTTCTGAACACCTTTTAGTTCTTCAATTATCTGCATTTAATTCTCCCCTCAGGATCACTAAAGGGGCTTTAGTACAGGGTGGGGAATAAAGGGATTGAATGTAAAACTGGTATTTGAATTAGATGCTGTGGGAAAGGATGAATATTTGCTCCCTGAGTGTGTCCCATCACGTTAACTCTTCACAGAGATCTTAATCCCTCACAGACACAGCTCCAGGAGACTGGCACCTGCACAGGGGTTACAGGAATCCAAGCTGACATCAATGAGGGTGAGCAACTGCAGAGCACAGCAATGTCAGCACCATCCCATGTTCTTGTGCCACACGTGACGTGCGTGCACAGAGAACAGCCCAGGGCATTGCTGGGTCAGGACAGCACAGGTTTGAGCAACAGCTCGTGGGTATGACCCTCCTGCAGCCAAAATTTAGCTGTGGAATTGATGAACTCCTCACTGATCTTCAATATACAGCTACCAGGGGCTCAGCTGGACAGGTAAGAGTGGCACCATCTTGCAGTGCTGCCTGCACTGTGTTTGAGAAGGAACTATCTCCACTGAAAGGTGTAAAAGCCTGCAGAAAGGTGACCCCATTGCTTAGCAGCTACTAGCTCTAAGAGACAACATTTATCTACATTATATTTATATACAGTATTTATCTACAACCTCGGCTTCAAGGTTTGAAGACAGA
Organism: Platyrinchus mystaceus; assembly: GCA_035041135.1. Lineage (NCBI taxonomy): Eukaryota > Metazoa > Chordata > Aves > Passeriformes > Tyrannidae > Platyrinchus > Platyrinchus mystaceus. The sequence goes on from JAWWLV010000158.1 coordinate 1,671,953, forward strand.
GATAAACTGACGGATTACCTGGTAATTATTTTGGTTTTGTGACAGCCTCAGTTGACTTGAAGATGTAAAATGAGGAGAAAAGGTACTCCTGGATGCATTAGCACTGCTGTACATTGTGCTGGCGGTGGTGTGCAGTGAGGTCCGTGCAGGCAGGTGGTAATCTCTGCTGTGGTAGAGAACACTGTCAGGCAGGTCCCTGGCACTGCCCCCCTGTGCCCCACAGCCCCCGCTGCGGCCTGGCCCCGACACGGCTGCGCTTTGGTTCTCCACTCGAGCAGAGCTGCTGCTCTCACAGTATCTGGAGTAGCTCTGGATTTGTGCTCCCATGGATGCCAGCTCCTCCTCCCTGGCATACTCGTCCTCCACGTCCCCGGTCTCCATGGCGATGGACAGGCAGCTGCCCTCCAGAGAGGAACGTTTCTGCGTTGTGCTTCCCGCCATGATCCTCTGCGGCTGGTCCGTCACCGCCAGGGAGAACACCTCGCGGATCTCCAGGTTCTGGGTGCTGCAGGCAGGGTCCCTGGGGTGAGCCCTCTGCCCGTGGGGCACGTGCGATGCCAGAGCCACATGCTCTGGTTTATGCAACCTGTGACAGCCCACGGGCTCAGCCTTGCAGGGCCTGTGGCATATCATGGGTTTCTGAGGTAACACCAGCTCCGCCGTCTGCACCGAGGAGCCGCCGTAGCTTTTCTTCGTGTGGCTGTAAATGGAGTTTGCAGAATTGAGCACACTCGTCTGTCTGGATAAAATAATGGTCTTTTCCCCTACTAATAGGGAAGCATTTTTACAGTGTGGTACTTGTCGTCCTAGAGGGATGTGCTGCTGCTGGAACTCCGCGTCGCCTTTCCCCGGGAGCCTGGGGATGGAGGTTTTGTGCATCTCCGCCACAGAAGCGTTGGTGTGTTTGGTGGAGCCCTGCCTGCCCGAGGAGCTGGCAGGGCTGTAAATCCCAGTCACTATCACATCATTGTTAGAGGAGGTCCAGGAGGATTGCTGGCTGTGGGATCGGGCAATGTTGACCACATTCCGAACTGCTGCTTCTGGGGGCACTGAGGGAGTGGCAGGGGCCGTCCCCGGGGGGGTCCCTCCGGATTCCACCGTGCTCTTGCTGCTCATCTTCCTCCTTTTATTGCCAACCCACGTCTGCAAACAACAACAGCAAACACAAAGCAAGGCATTAAAGACTCACAAAAATCAGGCAATTCCATTTTGAAGAAGGTCTGATGAAATGTTAAGTGTTGAAGTTGTGACCTAAGTTGACAAATATGTAAATCATCTACTGATTATGCAGAGTCTGAACGATACAGAGTGAAAATCCAGGCCCCTCCTGCTTGGGATCCACACATTAATACACAGGAGAAGCCCAGTCTCAATTCCAAAGCCCGAGTTTCTCAAAAATCCTGATGCCTCCTCTACCTTCAAGATGTATTTCATTGACACCCCTGTGACTAATCCCCCCAAATTTAAGTTTTTAGTGTTCAGCACCTTGGATTGCAGAGCCATCACTTTGGTGTGGAGCTAAACTTTTGTAACCCAACAACTGAAAGATACGACCTTCAAATCTGCCTTGAACAGAAGCTGCCAATTCTGGAATTCAGAGGAGAGGAAGAAAAAGAAGAAAATTTTGTGAAGTACTCAGACCTATGGACTAATTCCTCCTCTGCCAGCTGCAAAAATCAAGATCTGATGTCAAAACCTGATTTTGAAAGACACTGATAGACAAGATCAGGACTACAGGGATCAGATTCCAACTGAAGTTTGCCATTATGGACATTCCCGACAGTAACAATAACTTTTGTATATGGTATTGTGGAATAGATAGTAGAGGAAAAAATATTTGAGAAATGCAGGTACTGTGGCAGTTGTGCACAGGTTGAAATGTGCTGTGGTTTGAAGCAGATGGGAAAGTGTGTTAAATTTTACAAAATGACTAATTTGAGGCACAATTTGTTACATGCGGTAAAATCTGAGTTACTAGTGATAACACTTTTCTCCTTAAAAATCAATTTAAATACAGAAATTATAGCCACAGACCTCAAGTTACTTTCCTTCACTGTATAAAACAGAGTTAGAAGATGAAATTTTATTTTTTTTAATTTCTGCTCTGTCAGTAAACTTTCAAGATAGAAATTACAACTGAATGGAAACACTGCAAATTTTGGACCAGGAAAAGAGATTTCATCCCTAACTTTTCCAACTATATAGAACTAAAATATGAAGGTTTTCCTTGCAGTTTTTCTAAAAATAAATGCTTTCTAAGAAATGCAAATACCTTACTAGCACTACTATTAAAATACAGTTTCATGAGATGGCACAAGTCAGATTTGACTCTGCTCAGAGTCCTCCTGACTGTGTCCCCAGTTCTTACTCCCATCATTTATCCAAAACACCCATCTGAACTCCCCCCAGAGGCTTAAAAATGATTGGCAAAACAAAAAAAAAAGAACAAATGCTTGGGTAAGGTTAGGAAAATTACCTGGGTTACTCTGAAACTTAATAAAGCCGGAGATGATGAACACAAGAAGGAAGAGAGGAGAAAAAGCATTTGCCATCTGGGAGACTGGAAAGATTACAAATACTCTTCAAATCTCCTAATTTTGCAAGGGAGAATATATTTAATGTATTGCAGTAATAAGATCTGTAGAGGTTTACACGATACCATAAGCAGGAAAACAGGACTTTTCTTCCAACCCAGCTCAAGATTGGAAAGATGATGCAGTTCTGTGGGATGAGACTACAGAAATCCTGATTCTGGGAAAGAATGCATTAGTGCAAAGTTATGATATTTGAAGTGTAAGTTGCATTTAGGGAATTCATGTTCCTATTACAATCATATCTGCAAGTGCCAGCTGGAACCCAAGTATCATTTTGCTGGACGTTGTACAAAGGAGAACCAGTCACTGACCAAGAGTTTCATAGGAAAAAAGAAAAGAAAAAAGGAAAAAAGGGAGAATTAAGAAAGGAAGGAAGGAGGGGTGTAAAGAAGAGAAAGGTAAGATCATGCAAAAATATGGCAAATGCAGGACAAACACAGGGTTTGTTTTGATTGCACTTCACAAGTGGGGAAAAAACCCTTCACAAGTTCTAAGGGTTGCAAATCAGGGCTCAGTAAGGGAATAAAACTGAGGGAAAAAGGTCCTGATACTTTACTGCACGAAGGGAAACTGAGAGGGAAAGGAAATCTGGAGAGTGAAGGAGGATTGTTAGAGAGGAGAGACTGGCTGCCTCCTCCAGGACATTCAATCAGCATAAAAATAGCAGAGCAGGCCCTGAGTGCACCATCAGCATCCAGATTCCTGTTACAACTGTCTGCCTGTTCCAGGAGCCTCAATCCCTGGCTGACTTTCACAGCTTCCCACCACCAAGAGCTCAGAAAGAAAGTTTTAATGTTTCCAGACTACTGGGAGGGAGGGGAATCCAGGTAATAACCCCAGAGCAGGAAGGGTTGTTCTTGTCAGTGTATCATTGGTAAACCAATTAAAAAAACAACCCAGACTGGTCTCACGTCTTCCTCCTCAGTGTCCAGTGTTGTCCCTGGGAGCTGCACTGCCCTTGTTATTTTTTCAGCTAATGCTTCATGATTTCTATTTCTGCTCTCGGCCAAGAGCCATTTTGTTGTCTAGTGTTTCACAAAGGGATTATTATTTCCCTTCCCGTGGAATTCATAGACTTTGGAAGAGCTCCTGTTAGCACTGGTGACATTCTTGTTTTATAAGAAAAGAATGTCCTCACTGTAAATAGCCACAAGGGACCACAATATTTATGATTGTGATGTGGAACACAAGTGTGACAGAGAAAGAAATAGTTCCACGATTATTCCCCCAAATACGTCAGGTTATAGAAACTTCTTTAGCTTAAGAACAGTTTCTTAATTACATGACCTTGCTTCCTGCTTTCATACAATACATTGCACAAAGTTCCTACAGGGCAAACTAATTTGTAATTTATTAAAGACTAATTTAAAATATCCCAACAAAAGACAAACAAAAATTACTCCTTGTGCAACCCAGGCCCCTCCTAAATACAACAATCGTGTGAGGACATTCCAGTGAAAACAAACTATAAAGATGAACATGTCACATACACACACTGAAGCCTGATTAAAGGCAATGATGGAGTTAAGAGACTCCACACCTCTAAATATTTTATGTAAAGCAATAAATGTGTACCTAGTTTAACAAGCAAATTTGGAAGGCCTCAGTACTCACCCTGACCACACTGAAGTCCAGTTTTGTTTCTTGTGCACACTGTAATATGAGCTGAAAGCAATTTTTACTTTGATTTGTCATTCCATTTTCATAATAACGCTGCAATATCCTTTGTTGTTCTACAGTAAATACAGAACGCAGATTCATCTGGAAATAAAAGAAGATACTCTGAAAGTTGGAATAAAAACTGTAATACTTGCAGAATACACAGGCTCTCATTTATACCTGAGATAACACTAAGGGTTGACATGTTTTCTCTACACAGTATTTTACCAATGCTTTGTCTTACTTTCCAAAAAACAAAACCTGTTACAGTCAGCACTAGTGATTCCTTTGTGACAGACTCAAACTGAGCAGGTGAATTATAAGTCTGCAACAACACTGACAGCTTTTCATAAATAAATAAATATTACATTGTGTTGTTAAGTCCATGAGGCTCTAGTTTCAAAGAAAAAGTTTCTCCCTTAAAAAAATAAAATAAAATAAAGGCATTAGGCAAAACAGAGTAACATCAGCAGACCCAATATCAGCAGGTTTCTCCTCACCTACCAAAAGAAGAGATAAAATCCGAGATAGAATAAAGGTGACTGTTTGACATGAGTGAATTTTACACTGTCTCCAACTTCGTTAAATCCTACACTCTGTGATGGCTGGTCCTTCTGCTGTGCCAGCACCAGCACCTCCAGCTGCAAAGTCACAAAGATCAAGAACTGGAGACCAACTTGGGGCAAACAACCCCCAGGAAGGGTTTTGGGCAGCTCTGGAGCCACCCAATGCAAATACTGCAGTGTAACAGAGGAGGGACCTCCCGTGTCACAGCCTGGGCTGGGAAAGGTCCAGCTCCTGTGGAACTGCACCCTGAGGCTGGAAATCAGCATTTTTGAGAACATGTAAGGGTTGTTTTCCAGGGGTATGAGCCAATGCTGATGGCAGGACCTCAGGATGTGTTCCTGCTTCTTGGTTTGTCCACAGTGGTGCTGAGGAACTCAACCAGGATCAGATCCAGGCTCCTCCAGCGCCAGCAGCAAGTCCTCAGTCCCGTTCCCAGCACTGGGTCCCCCCCCAGGAATCTCACTGTCCCTGGGGACAGGAGGTGGCCCAGGACAGGGCAGCAGTTTGATGGACACATCAAACCACACATGGTTTTATTACACGTGACGATTCTCAGCCTGGCTTGGTAAAGCACATGGCTGAGTATGACCAAGTGCAGAACAGACTCCTGAGGGCAAACTGGACCTTTATGTTCTTAGTACTGGCAAAAAATATAATCCTGTGGTTAGAGATCAGAAAGAAGATCCCAATCATCACCCATTTCCAGAACAGGGCCTTTATTTGTCCCAGACAAGACACTGCAAGTGCCGGCCAGGAACAACCTGCATCCAACTTCGTGCCTTGGGAAGCAAAACTGTCACTTTAATACAGTACATGTATCCTAATAATGCAGAACAAACTAAAGAATAAGAAACCTCACCATCATCCTATAGGGAAATAAAGGGGATGAGGGAACCTTTTGCAGCCACTAAGCTTTTTTTGAAAACTCTGCATGGAAAGAAGAGTGGTGATAGACCTAATCTTTGCACAAGAACTACTTTCTGGTATAGAGCAAATAAAATTATTAAGGGCTCAAAAGCTTGAGCAGACACCCAACTGCTTTCATATTATTCTCCAAGATGATTACACTATGTAATGGTAATGGATGTTAGAGTTCAACAGGCCTGTATAAAGAAAAAGATAAATATCTAGAATTTGGAGTAAAATGCTTGTAGACCAGAGCTTTGACTTCACAGTTTACTTTCTTCTCTATGTCAACAGACAATAGAAAAATCAATTTGTAAAAATTACTGGGTTTTTTGTAATAATAGTTAAAATAGAAGATGATTCAATCATATCTTTTACCTCTGTTCCCAACTCCTATTCACCCTCTCATTGCAGAGCACTATGAAATGCAGCACCACCAGCTACATGACAAATCAGGCTTTGCCTGAGTTGTGCCTCCCCCAGAACAGGTATTCAGTCACAGCCAGAGCTGAGCAAAGGAGACTGTGGCTCTGAATAATCTACTGTTTAAAGAAATTTATAGCAAGTAACAGAGGAGACGATTATTAGTCCATTAACAAATCAATAAAGTTCATAATAATCTACTCTATAATGTTGGGAACTGGCTTCAGATGTCCCATGTGGATACACACGGTGACGTGGCCACTGAGTGATTTATGTCCCTTCTAAAGGACACACAAGAGGCAGTTTTGTGGTTCTTGCACAACTGGCAGGACCCATCTTCCACGTGTCTACTCCTCTTTCAGTACCAGAGGTCCTGTTCTATTTAGTGGAGCTCAGTTCCCACAATCAACCTCATCAGAAACACTTATGAACCTTCCATATTTCCAGATCCAGCTGTGTCATCCCAAAGCTCAGCACTTCTTCCATCCACAGGCTCATCACATCATGCTCTCCAAATAGTTCATCAACTGCAATGAAGACTCTCCCCATTGCAAGATAAATTTTTAGAGTCAGACCTGATGACCTGCGAGGGAAGACGGAAGACGCGTGACAGGTCCTTGACGCGTTTTTAATTATGTGGATTTCTGTATCCAAGGTCACTTCTGTGTTAAAACACTTTCATTGTTGTACTTGACATCTGTAATTTAGATAAAGACAGGGTGGAGCGTTTTGATTAAATCACTTGAACTTCAGATAAACTGTCTGACAGGCTTGGCCCAGCTAAGCTCCAGAGAGGTCACGGTCTGGTTTAATAACTCATTTTTGCAGTGTATTTTAATCACTTATGAGCTACACCTGCCAACTGGGAAGATTCCTGAGTAACCTCTGCCTTGAACCCAGCTGAGTCCACCTCAGGGGATCTGTGAGAGGCCATCAGAAAGTGATTTAAATAGCTAGATTACAGGATCCCACAGACACGGAGTTACAGCAGCTCAGTCTGTAACCAGAATGTAACTCAGAATGTAACTTGAGTTTACATTCCAACATTTAAACCTTCAAATAAGCAGGTGAGAATTTATTAAAGCATTTTGTGTCTTAGATATACCGAATCCTAAATCAATAGACAGTTCTATTTTCAATATCTAAAACAGTACCCTGCATCGAATAAACCAATTCCTGGATGTTTGGAAGCTCCATTAGAACACCAAGAAGTCCAAAGTGAATCCATGAAGAGCTGCCTCTGCATGTCCCACCTTCACAGGCAACAAGTTCTGCTCACACCTGGGAACTGACCTACACTGAGAACTCAAACATCTGCAAGAACATAATGTTACTGTCTCTGAGACAAATTAATACAGGGTATATCCAGCAAATGATTACACTGGTTATTTTTTTTGGAAGTATTACCTATTTAGCATCAGATTTCGTAGTTAGAACAAGATATTAAGGCTTACATCTTCTCCAACATGGAAAATCACTTACAAAATGCTAAAATTATTGAACATTAAGGCAGTAACATCAGTACCAAGGGAATCAGCAGGTCACACTCCTTCATCACAGATATTATTCATAACAACCTCAGGAACTTCTAAGGAAATAAACTCCTTTTCCCAGTTTGTGCACCTATGGAGCACTTCAGCCTCCTCAGGATTTCTCACCTTTGTCTTGAACCTCAGACTCCAAGTTAGAAATCCACATGGATTTTTATCATAATTTCATTTTGATCTTGACTTGCCAAGCTTAGCAAACATGCATGTGAGCTTTTGGGAAGCCGGGTGTCCAGCTGGTTGGCAACACATTGGCACTGAAAAGAGAGTTTGTTACAGAAAAGAACTCTGTGAAATTTAATAAAAATCAGGTAAAACATTATGCAAACAAATTCCATGAATGTAAGCTGCATTTTCACTTCAATAAAAGACATAAGTGGCAAAGCAGTACTTAAGGATTCAACATCTGCCTGTTCTAGCAAAATAAAGCAGCCTTGGCCAAGTGTTTCACAGTCTTGACAGTGCAGAGAATAACCTGTGACAAATGAAAAAGCACCTCCACCCCTGCTATGTGTCCTAGGCCAACTAATAACGTGTAACTCTCCACTTTGGGGGTCTCCCACTCCTCAGCCTACTATGAACACAACAGTATGTTCTTCATTCCCTTTCTAAACTGAATACTAATTAAAAACCTTTGCATAGTAAGATCCCTCTGATATCTGTGGTGGTTTAGGAGATGTAAATGTAGCCCAAGTGTTAAGTCAGGTACTGTGACATGTGGGACATCCCAGAGTGATCAGCGACAAGGACAAAGATGGGAACTCCGTGCCCTTCAGTTTGTCCCAAGGACAATTCCACAGACACCCTGTGACTGTCACAGCAGCTCCTTTTCAGGTGACATTAAGGCTGTTCTTACAGCCGAACTTTTTTGGCTTCTTAAGCTGTTTAAGCAACTTTTTCACAGTATCCCCCTTCCCTCCCTTCTGTGGGAAGAGCGAGCAGGAGTGGAAAGAGCAGAACACGGAGACCTAAAGCAGAGTTTGCTCCTGAAGCAGCTGAACGTTTCCTCCACGGGACAGGTACTCAGGGTATTTATTGTCCCTCAGGGGTTGCTGAAAATGCCCAGTCCTTCCAGCCCAGTTACTTAATTCAACAGCCAGAAATTAGAATCTCTCCAGGGAGACCTGGTGAAGCCAGGTCATACATTTTTAGCAACTAATGGAAACAACTTGATGTCAAGGAGTAAGACAAAAGAAAGAACAACTAAAAGAAAATGGGAATAATCATGTAATCAAATAATTCAAGAGTTACTTAGGTGCTCGGGAATGACTTGAAAAATCTAGGGGCAAAAAAAGGGACAAAAATAAAAAAGCAGCAGCATAAGAAGGAAAAAAAGTGTGCCTACAAGTACAGCAGTGTAATCTTAGTGTCTAAGAGTCTCTAAATATTAAGATTGCTGAAACAAGTAAACATTTACAAAGTAAATCTCTACAGAACACTACATTAATAGTATTTAATCTGAAAATAGGAAATAAAAATTCCAACTAATATCGTTTCAAACAGCAACAAAAAATAGTCTTGGATGTGATATAAGTAATAAATAATTCACTCAGAGTACAAGCCAGCACAAAGTAACTAAGTATAAAAATCTTCATGGTATAAAACATAATAAAACTGTCAAGGATTAACACAGGGATAAAAGGGAACAAGCAGTTTCTCTGAGTTTTCTTTTTTAATTTCAGCACCAAACAAGTATTTATTTATAAAAAAGTCATCTTGCAAAGCCTATTTCTGTTTTAGTCTGTCCATCCATAACAGGTGTAACAAGAAAATCAGCACACTCCTCAATTTATCTTTTTTTTCTGTTCCCTCCACAGATCTCCTGTGGTAAAAACCAACAAGTCTCAGTGCCAATATAAATCTGAGACAAAACTGGAACTATGATGAGAAATGTGCTCTAGACATAAATAAAACAAGACTGCAGTAGTGACACTATTCCTCCAGCTTTAGGAACCTCATTCACTTTCCACAGCTGCCAAAAAAAACCTCACCATTTCTGGTACATCCCCAGTGGAAAGAAAACAACCAACCAACCCTGTAATGTGTGGAGATACTGGATGCACATCAAGCAACAATGTTTAATAATCTGAATTTGTAGGTTGGTGCCTCTTTCCTACACAAGCCAAACCAGTTACAAGCACACACTCCCAGTGCAGTGGGTGAGGCTGATGGTTGGGTAAGTGTAATGCACAGCCCAGCTTGTAAAACTACTTCTAAACATCCGTGACTCGCAGCATAATTGCTTCCCTCTCCACTAAGTACAGCATTTGTAGGATTGTATTACAGTCCTACCTATAAAATGCAGCCCTTTATTAGGGACAAATTAGACAGCCCTCAGTAACTTAATAGCATAATAACCCATGACCACAACTCCACAGGTTTATACATCCCCATCCCACTTTATTGATGTAAATGAGACTCCTGACTGCAGCTGGATTAACCACATGTTTTAAATAAAGCGTGTACGTGTTTGTAAGATCTATGCCAGGAAAAAGGGAAGGGATACTAAAATGCCATGTTACTCTGAAGATGTCAGCTGCTTCAGGACTCCAGCTTGGAGAACTTACTTTTGGTAAGTTATGTGTGATCTTACCTACAGTACCAGATCTTACCTATAGTATCAGAAGTCCCAGGCTAACAGAGGGCAGGAGACAGAGTTAGGGATTGCCTGGGGCAGGAAAATGCTACACAAGCACTTCTAGGGCACCATCATCCCTTCAGAACAGCACAGTCAACTTCTTCCCCCTCATCCCCAAACATCTGAGGAGTAAACTCAGGCAGCACAAGGTCCTCCTGTTCATACCACAGGCTGTGCCTGGCACCACAACAGGCACAGGGAATCCCAGAATGGTTTGGGTTGGAAAGGACCTTAAAGTCCATCTCCTTCCACCCCCTGCCCTGGGCAGGGACACTTTTCACTGTCCCAGGTTGCTCCAAGCCCCGTCCAACCTGGCCTTGGACACTTCCAGGGATGGGGCAGCCACATATGCATTTAAGAGGTGGAATCACAGAACAGCTGGAGCTGGAAGGGACCTCTGGAGATCATCCAGTCCAACCCTCCTGCTCAGGCAGGTCACCTGACATAGGTGGCACAGGAACGTGTCTAGGTGGGTTTGGAATGTCTCCAGAGAGGGAGACTCCACAACCACCCTGGGCAGCTGTTCCAGTGCTCTGCCACCCTCAACATAAAGAGGTTCTTCCTCATGTTGAGGTGGAACTTGCTGTGTTTTAGTTTTCAGCCATTGCTCCTTGTCCTGTTGCTGGGCATCACTGAGAAGAGCCTGGCACCATTCTCTTGGCACCCCTTGGAGAAATATAGAAGGGCCTCAGAGGGAACAAGATCTGGAATGTCTGGTGGCCACCCAGCCACCCCCTGTGGGTCCATCACTGTGGCCCCTCAGCCTCACACCTAGAGGCAACAGTGATGGCTGTCCTTCCCCTCCCCAGCCATCCCCACGGCATCCAGGGGAACCATCCCTGCCTCAGGGGGTGCCTGCAGTGATGTGGGGGTGAGCAGGACCCAGGAAGGGCCAACAGGGAGCTGAAGCACCAGGGACAATGAGGGGCTGAAGGGCTAAGGCACTGGGGACTGAGGCAACTAGTGTCAAGCTGTGCCACGGGAGGTTCAAGTTGGATGTCAGGAAGAACTTCACAGAAAGGGTTGTCAGACACTGGAAGGGGCTGCCCAAGGAGGTGGTGGAGTCCCCAGCCCTGGAGGTGCCCAAGGAACGACTGGACGTGACATTCAGTGCTCTGGGCTGGGTGACAAGGTGGGGATTGGGCACAGGGTGGACTTGATGGTCTCAGCTCTGTTTTCCAGCCTAAATGATTCTGTGCCTGAGGCACAGGGGACTGAGGAGGTCTGAGGGGACTGAGGAGGTCTGAGGGGACTGAGTTGGTCTTAGAAAAAAAGAAAATCAGAGAGACGAAGGCAAAACTCAAACTTGATCTTGCCACTTCTGTTAGGGATAACAAAAAGTCTTTCTATAGATACATCAGTAGCAAAAGGAGGGACAAGGAAAA
>JAWWLV010000158.1:1683771-1726800 GCA_035041135.1 Platyrinchus mystaceus
CCGCCCCCCTTCTTCCCCCCCCCAACCGCCGGGCCCGGGGGGGAGATCGGCATCATCATCATCATCATCATCATCACCATCATCACCCCATCAGCAGCATCTCCTTCCTCCTCCCCGCCCGCCCGCCGCGCCCCTCCCGTCCGAGGGGCCCCACTCGCGCCCCTCCCGCGGGGAGCCCCCCGCGCTTACCGTGCAGCGCGGGGCCGGCGCGGGGGCTCCGGGCTCGGCCGGGCTCGGCTGGGTCGGTCCCGGCGTCACACAATGAAATCAGCGGCCCCGATCATTAATTCTCATCATGATCGTGACGTGCGCGCAGACAGCGGCCAATGGCGCGCTGCGATCAGCGCGGCCCGGCCGCGCCCGCCCCCGCCGCCCGCAGGGGGGGCGCGCACGGAGCGCGGCCCCGACAGCGACCGGGCAGGGACGGGGCCGGCACCGGCAGGGACCGAGCGGGGGCACGGCCGGTACCGACAGGGGACGGGGCACGGACACAGCCGGCACCGAGCCCACTGCTCTCAGAGCCGGCCCCGACAGCACTGCTCACACCACACTGACCGCACTGCCCACACCGCCCCACAGCACTGCCCACACCACACTGACCGCACTGCCCACACCGCCCCACAGCACTGCCCACACCACCCCACAGCATTGCCCACACCACACTGACCACTGCCCACGCCCCACTGACCGCGCTGCCCACACCGGGACCCCCCCATCTACACCCCCTGCCACCCCTCCTCAAGGGAAGCGCCAGGGAAGTGATCCCCGAGTGTCCAGGGGAGGGAGGGAGTCCGCAGTCCATACGAATGTGTCCAAGGGGTGTGAGGATGATGGTGCCAGGCCCTTGTCAGTGGTGCCCAGCGACAGGGTGAGGAGCAGTGACCATAAACTAAAACACAATAAGTTCCACCTCAACATGAGGAAGAACACCCATGAGGGTGGCAGAACACCGGAACAGGGAAAGTATGGAGTCTCCCTTTCTGGAGACATCCCAAATGCACCTGGAGACATTCCTGTGTCACCTTCTCCAGGTGGCCCTACCTTGACAGGGGGTTGGACTGGATGATCCAACCCCGACCATCCCGGGATTCAGTGAATGGCTGGCTGTGTGACCACACCGGGCTGTGTAGCCTGGGCACACAAGGAGGTATGCCTGGGGATACCCAAAAAACTCCTGGAAGGACCAGGGTTTTGTTTGTGTGAACGTTACAGTGCTTAAGAAATAAACTTTTTATTGTTTGAGGTGGGTATGTTTGGTCTGGGAAGGGACGAAATGCCAGTCTATCCAGGGGGGCAGCACAGGGCAAGGACACCTCCTCAGTGCCATGGTTGGAGCTGGTGATGGGATGAACACAACACAAACCACACACACACCTCGTGTCCTTATGGGGGTCCAGGACAACCAGGTGCATCAGTGCCAGCCCTCCTTCCAAAAGGAAGCCTCGTCAACAAATGAGCATGAAGGCCAGTACTGCTCACCATCAGGATGGATTGTGTGATAGAAATCATGTAAAATCATCATTTATTGGCTCAGAAGTGAGCAGGAAGGCCGATACTGCTCACCCTCCTGACAGATTGTGTGGTAGAAATCATGTCAAATCATCATTTATTGCCTTGGCTGTAGGAGCACTGAGAAGTCTCATTCAGATTTGAGACCTCATTGTGTTAATTATAGAGGCTCTAGATACCCCTGTATCCCTATTCCAGATAGTTTCCTCTGCAAGTCACAGTGTTAAAATATTAAACAGGCAGTTTAATACTGTGCAATGCTTTAATCACAACTATCGGGAAATATTTCTGCAGGACTGAAATAAAAGAATTGCTGCTGGTTCTTTGTGGGCAGGGAGGAGAAAACAGCTCAGTGTCTATATTTATTTTAAAATTACAGTAAGTTATTTACATTGTTTGACAATTTTAACACTGACTTCTGAACTAGTGGGTGGCAGCCCCCAGTTGGGTTGGATTAGACACAGTAGGAAATACCTGAATTTAGTAACAGAGCCTTAGGGATAGTCCATGTATTTAAACCCTAAATCTTCTATTGTGCTGCTTCATTTCCTAGATATATTCCCTTCCTCTGTGTGCCATCAACATTCTGCCTGTAAAAATTACACAGAGCAACCATAAAACCTGTAGACCACCACTTTAATAGAAAATATTGGTTTGGAATTAGCTGTGGGATGACTCCTGAGAAATTTGGTGTGTTTTCTTCTCACATTATCTGGGGCTTGGGAAACTAAAAAGGTGAGATAGTCTCTCTAAAATCCTTTGAAAAACATACATACAGTGGAGTTGGATAAAATACAATTCATTAAACTCCTTTAAAATGTTGAATGTTAAAAAGTAATATTTCAAGGGCTCTAATTTGATTAACAGTGGTCTCACAGGTGCTTTTTCTATAGTTTTTATCAAAAAACTCATAGAATCATTCATAAAGGAGACGTGAGCTGTGTATTTAAGTTGTCAAAGAAACCAGTGTGCAGACTTGTGGCCACCAAAAAGATTTATAGATCACTGTAAGGTACTTTACAATATAGAAAACTCAACATACAGGTTAAAAAAGCTGCTGCTGTTTGCAGCAGAGGAGTGCCCAGCTCCAGAAAGGACTTCATGTTATTTATTTCCCTCCCTGGTGTCATCTCTCAGTGAGACAAACCTTGAGGAAAAAACTATTGGTAGGATGAAATAAACCAAATATTCCTGTTGCCACCAGCTCCACATGCTTCCTCCTTCATTAATAACAGATGTAAATTAACAGGGGCTGGCAAATTGGTGCAGTGGTTTAAACAGTAGCCTGGGACATGAAAGGAGTCCTTCCACTGGGGAATTGGCATCAAAGCTAGACTCTCTGATGGAGCTGCTTTGTATGAGCTCGTTAAACTCATTAGTTCAGCTCACTCTTGGTTACTTAGCTGGGTTTGGGTTCCTCTCTCTGCGTGTCTGAGCTGCGTGCGTGGCTTCCCGAGCGCTGGGTGTGGGTATTCCCTGCTGGACCAGGGGCAGGGAATAGGGCAGAAGCTCTAATTTGTCTTCCACAGTCTGGAACCCGACTGTAAAATCACACAATTTTTTCAGCCCTCCATCCACCTTTCCCCTTTCCAGCAGTTCATACATTTTCAGACTTTTAGCAGATCATGCAGGTTAAGAGAAGTCTCTGTAAGGATTCCCCAGAATTCCCAGAGATTAACTGGAAGCTGGTGTGTGACCCTTGGGCAATGAGCCTGAACAGCTTTGGCCACACAGTTTAGAGCACTGGCTGCTATTTCCATTTCTTGGCTTTCTGTTGAGTCTAGAAAACACCCCAGGGGGCCCATGAGGCAAACCCAACCCACCTCACCGAACCCTTTCTCAGGACAGTGTTACTCAGCTCATGATCCCGTTATTTGGGTGATGCTTTAAAGGATGTAGCTCTAAACCAGCCCTGGGGGTGATCTGACAGAGCCAGTGGCCTTTCAAGAAGGGGTGAAAACAGGGTGGAAAGGAGCCTGATAACATTCCACCTGCAATTCTGTATTTTGAATTCCAGATCCCAAATGAGTAATTTGCCTGTTAAACTGCTCCAAGGCATTAAATCTTGTAGCTACACAGCGTCAGCCACAAAGGGACCTGAACTGAATCTGTCCCCTTGTCCCCAAAGTGTTGAACTTGCACTTGGGAAAACGTGTGGAGAATCCAATGTTGAAAAGCCTGGAATTAATCTGGTGCTCGACCATCCTCCCTCCGGGGAATTTTGCTGTCATGCATCCTGAATCTTTGACAAAACCTCAGAAGAGATTTACTAAACTTCAGGCTCAAGACTGACCACAGGAAAAGCCCACAGGTCCTTTCATTTTGTTGCAAAACTGTGATACCAGTTGTGTGAGAGTTGTGTGTCTCCTCGGTTTCACTACAGAAACACCGTGTCTTCTCATTCCAAAGGCCTTGCTGAAGTCAAGATGAAGTCAACATTTCCTGCTTCACGTCTCTATAAGGCTTGTTATTCCACTGTGGGGGAAAGTTAGATTAGTTTGACATGATTTCTTCTTGAAAAATCCAAGTTTTTTCCATCAAAGTGTGTATTTCCTTCTTTTTGTGCTGATGCTGTTGACTTTGAAGGGGTAGAATTTACCCCCAAAAAGCCCTTTATTGAAGTACCTGCTGTTTCACAGGTTTCCTGCTCAATGAACAGCTGAAATGGCAACAGTGATACTCATTTTACAGAAATATTGTGAGGACACACTGCAGACTGGGAGGAACAAGGGTGTAGTTAAAGATCACTAACTCAGGAGGTTCCATATGAAACAGTGATGGAGAAAGGATTAGTGTGTAAACCTCAGGAAAAAGGTTAATATGGCAAATTCCGTGCAGCACATTTTCTGCATCTAGAAGCACAGCCAGATTTAGTGCTTTTACAAGATTTACAAACTTTCTGTCTTCTTTGAACTTGGTTTTGCCACATTAATTAAAATTAGTGGTTAATCCTCACCCAGTGCATAAACAAAGCGCCCATAAACTGAATCTGCAAATATGTCCCTTCTGCTGGTATGCAGAAAACAGCTGGTGCTGGTGGGAAAAAATGCAAAAGAGTCTGGCTGGGCAGATATTTTAAGGATTTGTTCCACTTTTTTATTTATTGGGATATTTTTATGAAAATCAAAAAGTGCTGTTTCCTTTTATTTTTATTTCCTTTGATAATTTTTTATACAGTGAGCAGGGAAAATTATGGACTCGAGGAACATATAAAAATGCAATACACTGAAAATGAACAAAAAAAAAAAAGAGGGAGATAATTTTTGCATATTTTTTCCACCCATTAATATTCCTAGCATAGAGAGTTTTATAGTACAAAGAAAAAGTTAAAAAATTTAAAAATAAGAATAAAACCAGTAAAGACAGGAGGAAGCAAAGAACCAGGGAGGGAACCCATCATTTTTTTCCAAAAACTCTATACATCCCCTCTTTTGGTAATTTGTTGTCCCCTATAAGCCCCAGTTCAATTGGCAAAAAGTGATTCACTTGAAGGTGATGCACAAGCAGTTCTTATTTCCCGTGATTTTTTGGAAAAGCAACTGAGAAAATATTGAGTTGGACTCTTCAAAGCATTTATGAGATTAGTCAGTACTTTCCTTTTCTTTGACTTATCCTTCTCCAGCATTAAGAAGGTTGTCCCATCTGCTCAGGTCTCCCACAAGCACACATTCCTCTGCTCCTTCAGTTCTAACTGGGCCCACGCTTTATTACATGTCCACCAAAGCTCATCCCCCTTGTTACCAGCTCCTCACTTTTTTCCAGTACCCCTGACTGGCCTGAAAGGGTCTGAAAAAATGTGGGGTTTTTTCCTTTAAAAACAGGATAAAGGAAATAGCCATCACCCACCAGTTTGTTCTAGTGTTTCTCAGTTTCTTTTTATCTTTGATTTAGGCAAGGTGATTTTTCTCCCCAGTCACAGCAAGCCAAAGTAAGGGAAATGAATGAAACAACAAAATATAGTGTAGGTTTAATTCTAAAAGATGCAGCATCATAAAAACAAAAATGAAGATAAAAACTGTGATATCAAGAATACAAATAAAAATAGAGGTACAGAGCACCTGATGTGCCACAGTAACTCCACATTCACCTTGAAGAGGAAGGGTGAAAATCTGAAGGATTCAGAGGAAATTTTTGATGTGGAAGAACTAAAATTATCCATAAGCAGTTCCTGAAAGGAAAGCATGAAACTGCTAAAACAATATAAAGCCCACTATGAGCCCTGGGGACCTGTTAATAAAACCATGGTCTTCACATAATATTCATGTGTATCTACAAGGACAGGATCAGCTAAAATTGCCGGTTCTGGCACTACCAAATCTAAGCAGGGAAGGAAATCCATGAGATGGGAGCAAGGATTTGTTTTTGTTTTGTTTTGTGTTGGTGTTTTTCGTGCTGGTCTATAGCAAAACACATTTTTGTCCTTAACTATTTCACAAAAATGAGTTTCTTGTGACTGTTTCTAAAAGCTCAGCATGATTCCTGTGGTTTGGGGAGACCAAGTGTGTCAGGTGAAGTGTCCTCCTTGGGAAAGAGCCACTGTGTTTTGTAGATAAAATATCCTACTTTGTCCAGTCCCATAATACCACATTTATTTTACAGCAAGACGTTGTAAGTTTAAATCTTATCACAAACTGCTATCACTCATTAGAAAATTATCCTATTAAGAAATATGTTTACAAAGTAATCTTCCATCTTTGTCTTTGAGATAACAATAAAAGTGAAGTATTGATGGTTTGCTGCCAAATGTTTTTCCCTTTATAGTAACCCTGTCATTTTATTTCATCTGCATACAGAGGAATTTGTTTAAATGCAAATGACTTCTTTCATGGAAGAAGACAGCTTTTGTATTAATCCTTATTTGTTTAAGCAATTTCTTTAAATTAGGTTTTGGTTGTGGTAAGACTACATTATTGTTTCCAGGTTGTTTTATCCCTTCATAAGTATAATCTTGTTTAATCTCAGCCCAGATAAAAAGGAATGATGTAACATTAGAGGAAAGATTTTGTGAGAGGAGGGGGAGTTGCAGTTTTTCCAGTCTCTGCATCTTCTGGTGATGTAGTTTGTACTGTTGGGTTCCTAATGGAGGCTTCTTCTTCAACAACCCTATCCAGGAAATGCCTTTTACCTGCTCTGAGCTAAGACAAGGATGCCAAGCCTGGTTTAGATCCAGACCCAGCCACTGTCACCCAGCCTGTTATCAGGAGGCAGAGCTGCTGGGATGAGGCCCTGAGAGCAGCTTTTGGTGCAGAAATAGAGTTTTCTCCTTTTTCATGCAAGATAAGAGCACAGGAACTCAGGACAAATATGCTGGATCGTATCAAAAACCTTTCTAGTCCTGGCTGATGATGTTTTGTGGTGAAGAGCAGGAGTAACTCACACACAGAGTGACCCACACGGTTGGGTTCCAGCTTTTGATTACAGAAATGCTGCATTTAGCCTGTTTTAGTGCACCAATGTGGGACTTAGAGTTTCCTCACAGTATCAATGTATTGGTGACCAGGGAATTTCCACCTATGAAACCTTAATTAACTTTACTCATCAGCATTCACCAGTATCGATAACTAATTTTGATCTCTTTATCTTCCAATGAAAATATGTATTTCATACATTTCATTATAAAATAATAATATATTTTACACTCACCTGAACGTTTTGATTCATTTTGTCCCCACGTTCTTCTGTCTTAGGGATCCTGTTGCTTCATCCAGTACAACTTTCCATCACTCCTTCTCATTCTGCCTTATTTTTTTTCCATATAGGAAATAGAATTGAAGATCAGAAAAGCACTGGTGAACTTTAAACCATGTCCCTGTTGAAGGCTTCACGTTTCAATAATCTCATTAATATTTACTTTTTAATTATCAGGTATATTTTAGGAGGATATTTTATGTTGTTAAGTCAAAGCAAGCAGCATAAATTAGTGGATATGTCAGTGTCAGCAACAGTGTGAGTTGTGCTTTAATTCCACTGTAAGTAACATCAGGACAAGTCTGCACTGCTTTAAAGGGAGGCATATTTACCATATTCTTTGTTATGAAAGGTCGCTTTTCCTAAATAAATGCCAAACTTCAAGAAGCACAGTAACACATACAGATGGTGATATGCAGAGAATGGTGTGTAATTGGTGTACACTGTGACATGGAGGGTCAGGCCACTATTTAAATTCAGCTGAGACCTGCATTTTGGAGTGCGTTGTCTTTCCAGCATATGTTCAAATGCACCAATTCTGCATCAGAGTAAGGTCTACACCACCAACACCCAGGATCTTCTGCTGGTTCATCAGCTTGTCACTTGGCTTCCTCTAATAATACCAATAAAACACTCAAAACAAAAGTGTGTTTGTAATTAAACACCCAACAAGTTGGGTTAGTTGAGTACAGATCTGGATAGCACTGATTTATCAGTGTCTCAGCTCATGTGGAATGACTCAAAAATCATTTGAATTAGCAATTTGAATCCAAAAAGGTGCAGAGGCATCGGGAAAGAGCAGACATGTACATACTCTCAGCTTTCTGATGTCTTTTTTCTCCAGCCCCATAGCCCAGGACCCCCTGCCAGCCCCCTGGGCCACCTCAGCCCTGGCTGTGACCCTGACCTGTGGGCAGCACTCACTACTTCTGACTCCCCAGAAGGACCTGACAGACTGTGCTCTCACACATCACCTTAAAAAAAGCTTTTTGATATAATATGGGGGAAAACCTGGTAGATGTGAGCAGTCTGTTCCAATAAAGCTCCAAAAGCAGCAGCAGCAGCAGCAGCAGCAGCAGCCTGTCACGTTATGGAGCTGCTGGATTTGCTCGGCGGCCCTAAATCACTGTGTTTATCTTGGATCCACAGCTAATGAAAGGGTGCATGTGCTGCAAGCCATGGAGCTTAAGCTCCATTAACTAATCAATTTCTAACTCTGGGAATAAAAAAAATGGAAAGCAGAGCTGTGGTCAGCATAACATCCCACTTGTACAGTTCCAGAGGAGCAGGGTTTTAACAGCAGCACAAAAACTGGCTGACAGAG
Organism: Platyrinchus mystaceus; assembly: GCA_035041135.1. Classification (NCBI taxonomy): domain Eukaryota; kingdom Metazoa; phylum Chordata; class Aves; order Passeriformes; family Tyrannidae; genus Platyrinchus; species Platyrinchus mystaceus. The sequence goes on from JAWWLV010000158.1 coordinate 1,692,293, forward strand.
GAGATGCCAGAGATCACTTTGTTTGCTGAAGGTGATGAATATCTTGGAGAACTAATGTGCTTTGGAAGTATAAGGCATGGAAAGAAATAAATTAAGAATTATCAATCAGATGTGGTAGGTGCAGCCCAGGAAGCAGAGCGCCTCTGATGCTTCACAGTAGGAGTGAGATCCTTTCATAGGGCTTCAAAAAGGGGAGAAAAAGGTGCCTTTGGGCCATTCCACAAATGTATTTTTCCCTGAGCTGCTCGGGGCATCTTCAGACACGGGGATGTTGTGCAGGTGTGTCACTGGAGTTTGCAAAGCAGCAGCACAACCCTTTCCTAGGTTAATTAGCTGTGCCCTTAAGCAAGGATTAGGGAAGATTTGAAAGCATCTAAAGCCAGGGAGGTTTCAAGAAAAGCAAATAGCCCGACTCCATGGCACAGTCTATTGCCAGGGATTCCACTTAATCGGGGCCTGTGTCAGCTGCCTTGATAGGTCCCTGCGTAAGTCATTTTATTCTAGGTAAACATTTGCAAATGAATTTTTTGTATGTTGTGAAAAGGGAGGGGAAAAGGAATATATCACCAGCAGCGTTGGTATCTGAACTCTACAGAAACATTTAGACCTTTCCGACTAAATGTCAAGTTGCTCCTATTGAGTCAAATTCTTGCAAATTTAAGCTAATTAACATAACCACTTTCCAAGTCAAAGCAGGCCCTTATGCTGTGCTTAAGTGCTTTAGTACATGAATACATTCTGATTGCCACAGCCCTCACTTTTATGGCTGCAGGAAGAAAGGGGGAAGTTATGAGTCCAAAAGGTTTTTTTTACTCCAGGCAACAAAATTCTTCCTGGACATAAATGTGACTTTACTATGAATGGTATTATTTTCCTGAGCCAACTTGTAAACGTGATCCAGCTGAAATTTCTGGGACACAGAAGGGACAAAACTGGCAGGGAAGGAAAACTCCAGGAATCACAATTGCATTTAACCACAATACTGACCCAACTGGACCGTAAAGGATGATGACCTGAGCTGCAGAAAATGGGAATTCTGTATTGCTTTCTATTATCAATCCTCTCCCTGTCACATCCAGGTGCTGGTGCAAAGACCCTGATTCTGTATCACTTTCCTGGTGCTGCACTGGCAAAGCAGTGCATGGAAATTGAGATGAAAATCAAGTCACATTTTAGAGCTATTAATGTGATACAGCTAAAATTGTACAAAGGGGAATGCTTATTTTCGGCACAAGAAATTTTTTTGCCTGGGGGACTTTTTAGTGTCCAAGACATATGTTTGTGATAAGTGCAAACATTTGAAAATGCTCTTTCAACCAAAAGGGTCACAGCCTGCAAGCAGCAGCCCAAAACTGGAAGGACGGGAAAAATGGGAGTCATAATTCCTGAAAAGTTTTGGTTCCAATGGTACCTTAACAGCAAAAGAATTAACTTTTGCATTCTACTATGTATATTAGAATTCTAACCAGGATAATGTTCTACCAGAAAAGTTCATCTACGATATGTTAACAAACAGTGTACAAGGCTCTTTGCAAGAAATTAATATATTTCAAAATTATTCCTTTTTTTTCTGACACAGCTAATGACACATATTTTTGTTTAAGTGTGAAATCATGTGATTTATAATTCTAGGGGAAAAAGCTTTCAACAAAGTTTTCAGCCGAAGCTATTTTTAATCCTAACATTTTCTGTGAATAAGTAGAAATAAGAAAATGAATTGTGCTGTGAAAAAAGCACTAAAACAGTTTTTCCCCCCAGGAGATTATAAATATCTGTATATATGGGCAGAACGTTCAATTAATCTGAGGAATGTTCTGCTGAGTTTCGTGATGATGTAGTGTGAGAAAGCAGCAATACAACAAAACTGGTGAACTGTACAAAAGGAGCCCAAACTTTGCTAGCAAGATACATGATGGTGGAAATTAGACATTTATTAAAAAGATGTGATGCAGAAATGCAGCAAACGTGGCACTTCATCAGGAAAACGGGCAGGCAGCATTAAACATAAGTGACGGTGTGGGGTTCACTTCAGAATGCAAAATTAATTTATAAATAATAGATGGAGATAATCTGAATCGTTTTACAGAGAGATGAATGAAATCCCTGTTTTTTTCTAACTCTCTCAAATTAATTTAAGGAGCTGCACAGTTACACCCCTTCCCCAAAGAGTTAGGAAGACGTTAAATGGGCAGCTCAGATGATGAAGTATTATTATCCTGAGATTAGCCTTGGAGGAATTACAGGGAAGAGGGAGATAATAATGAAATATATGGCTTGGATTTTTCTTTTAACTTTATGACTTGAAATAGTCATTGAAATGACTGAGCTCTTCCAGGCAGGAGACACAGGGCCTTCTCTCCAGGGGTCTGGGAAATAAAGAGTCAAGTTCTTAACAGGTTTCTCACCTGTCTTGCCTTTTCACAGCACTGGGTCACAGTGGGACCACCTGCTGAGGGGCTTTGTAGCCAAAAATTGCTGCTGCTGCTCCTGCACTGAACTGAAAAATTAAAGCAAAGCAGCTCAAACTGAAGGAAGGGTTTTCCTGGAGAGAAAACCTCTGTCCTGGTGCTGGTGGACTGAATTCAACTGGGAAACCAGCTGAAGCTTGAAGAACAAAACTAGGAAAACAGGGGGAATTGCTGGTGGATGTGTAGGGGGACTCCAAGGGCAAGGCTTGGTCACGGTCACAGTTGTGCTAAAAGCCTGGGCTCCTTTTTTTAGAGTTGTGTATTTTGATCCTTGCAGCCATTAAGGGCATTTCTAATCACTCTCATGGGCAAAACAAGCCCCAGTATGAGAAGAGCTAAAAGTGCAGGTTTGTCTCTCTGTGAAGAGACTGAAAAAGAGAAGATGGACTCCTCATGGAGACCTGAGAAGGCAATAACTGCTGTAAGGCTTGGAGGGCACAGGGCCTGAGGAAACCACCCCTGGGTTGGATATGTCAGCAATTAGAGAGCATTTATAGAATTGCAATAGGGGAAGAACCCTGAAATAAGAAAAGATGAAAGGATAGTCTCAGATTTAAATGGCAGGACAGTGAATGTTCTTTGGTGGCTGAAGAACAGACTGTCCTTCTCTCAGAGGGGACAGAAGGACCATTCTGGCTGCAGAGCTGGTGGGACAACTGGCAGAAGGAAGGAAAGGCTGTGGGTCGGGAGGAGGAAGGAGAGCAGGAGCTGCAGATGGCTCGGGGTTCTGACAGCTCCTTTTATGAACAAGGCTTCTGGATAGCAGGTCTTTATTTTGGAGTTGAGCTTGTGCAATTTGTGACTACAAGGGAGGAAGAGAGAAATGAAAACTGACTCTGGAAACAGCTACAGAGCTTGCCAGCTCTGGGTAATTAGTTTATACCTACCTTGGCTTGATCAGAGCACATCTTGTCACCCTCTAACATGAGTTCAGGTTGTCCAAAAGGAAAACATGATCTTTTTTGCTTCCCAAGCTCCTTAAAAATAAATCTACCATTGTATGTGAAGAGAGAGCAGAGCTGTGTGGAATGGAAAGAGCAAAGAAAGAGTCCTGAGCAATTAATTCCATGAGGGAAGCTGGATGCTGCTGCAAAGGCTCCTGGTTAAGAGCAAAGGCCACGCTGCTGGGATGCAGAGGAAAACACGACAGGACACATCATCATCATCTTCCTGGTCTCTAAACAGCAAATCAAGTTAATCTGGGGAGACAGGCTGAAGGGAAGAGACCTTTTTATTCTGCATCTTTTGTATCAGTGTTTAACTTGTGCCAGCATGTTACTACAGAGAGGATCAGAAACTTCCAGGTCTACGTTAAAACCCAGTTTCATCATTCACAGACACATCAAGGGCAGGATGGGGAGCTCCAGGTATTAAATTTTCTGAAGTGAACATGGAGAAGGCTGCAGTGGATGTTTTGATGTCAGGTGAGTCTGTCAGGGATTCACAGCCTACATGAATTTTCTCTTTCTAGCTTTCAGGTTATTATCTCTCTCTATCTGCTCCCAATTTGAAGGCAACACAAACTTTGGCTCCAGTCACACACCGGGAATCTCTCTGTGGTCCCTGCACAGCCAGTTCCCCAAGCAAATATTGAGTCTAACTAAATATGGAGAATGAAGAGGCTACTGGACTATAAAGCAGGAGCATAATCTCTGAGGTTTTAACCAAGGCATTAGAAAGACCTAATAATAGCAGGGCTTTGCAGAGATGCTAAGATAAAGAAAAAGCCATCTTGAGAATGCCTTGAAGAAAAGCTTTGCCTGTCAGCAGTCACTTGGCAACATGAAAGACAAGCTTGGACCGAAAATCCCATGGAAAAATGAAGATGGCATAATAATAATTGTCATAATTTTATGGATCTGACATTCTCCTTGTCAGCACGTCCTGGGTGACCCCATCAGACATCTCTGCAAGGCAAAATGACTCTCTTAATATTTAAGCCCATGTTCAAATATTTCCATAAAGCAGATTTTGCCACAGGATGATGGAGAAGAAAATAATGATGGAACACAAAAGAATAAAGTCTTTTTTCTCAGTGGAATAGTTGTCCCCACCATCACCTGGATTGCACCCCATGCTCTCCTGAACACTTGAATATGAGCTTGTCCCTCCTGTCCCACCAGACAGAGGGTCCCTCGAGTGCAAGGCAAGTCCCTTTGCAACATCGCCGGATGTTTCCTTCGAACCACAAATGTTACACAGAATATACAGACCAGGTTCCCTGAACACATTAGGGAAATCAATGGGCAGTTTTGCTTCAAAGCCAACTTTCCAGCCAACAAATAATGAATAACAAGGGAATCTGGTATCAATAGTTTGGAAGTTTTATTACTGTTGTCAAGTTTTCCATTATTACTGGGGTTTTTCCAAAATAATATGGTTTACCTAATGTAGTGAGAAGCAGATGGTTTATTGCCTATAAGCTGTTATGTGATTCTTGCAGAGGAAGCATATTGAACATTTCTTGTGTTTCTGTCAAATAAATATTTTCAATTTATTTACCAGAAGAAGGGGAAAGGCAAACATAAATGATATTGTATATAAATGAATATGGATGTATTGACAGGAAATTGAACATATTGTGGTAATAAATATTCAAATATTTTGATTACTGTAAAGAAGAGAAACTGGAGTTAGCAGCACTGGAATTTTAAAATTCAGTAATGCAAAGATTTTAGGGCCAGAAAGAAGAGTTCTGAAAATGTAGGTTGATCTACATAACACCTACATAGTAAAAGCCATTGGTCCATGTGGAATACACTGATGATTTCTCTTGTGCTGGAGCATATTTTGGAAAGAGATTGTCTGGTTTTGCCCTCAGAAATTATCATGTTGACCCTATGACTGTCAATACTTTAAGCTCTATGTTATGGAAAATGGAATGAAGAGAGTGCAAATCCATTCTGAGCATGGAATTGCCTGCCCAGTGCTCCAGGATCCCCTCAAAAGTTGCGTGTGAGACTCAAACAGATTTGCTGCAAGATATTTTCCTGTTCCTCTCCAGTCAATTCTGAATTTAGCAGAACTTTTTAGTTATTTCCTGGGGATTTCTGAGTAATGAAAAATGATAACAAAGGACCTTTCTGCAGTTTTTACCAAACTCATGATGGCAAACTGAAGAGAGAAATTCAGCAGATGAGGCCCCTGCATTGCCAATCCCGTGTTTCCCACCAGCTCAAAGTTCAGATTTACCAAATGTCTGTGACCTCATGAGGTTTATTCGTGGAAGAAGCTGGAACTGGTTGTGGTGGCACAAATCTCCACATGAAAACATCCTTTTCCTTGGCAAGGTGGGAGCCTCTTTCCCTGGCACTTCTTCAAGGGACTTTCTTCTTGTGTCTCAGCTTTGAAGATTCACAGATTGGAGTGCTCCCTCTTATTTGGAGCTGTTTGGAGCTTGTAAATGTGTTGGTGATGTTGGCAAGCAGACTGAAAACAGATGACCTGTTTCCCTTAATTTTAAAATATTTCAGTATTCTCTGCTCAGAAGAACATTTGTTGTCTGAGTCAAAGAACACAGAGTTCATCATCTCTGGGAAGAAATTATCCCAGCTGTAACTTCACAGTCTCTTCACTGAAGTCAATGGATTTATATTAGACTTATATTCTTTAGGTTAATTTTTTGTCATGAACACACATAAGTTGCATTTATAACTCTGAGTGTGGCTGCAAAAAGTGTTCTTTTCTTCCCAGAGATATGGAATCTAGAGAACTTTTTTTAGATAAATTTCTATTGATTGCAACATACCTGGAGGGCAACTTCTGAAATAATAGATTATATTAGGAAGAGAGTGATGCAAGACAGGATAAAATTTGCAGTGTCTGTCCATGGTATACATGTTTTGTGGCTTCATAGAGGACTTCAGTCTCAAGAGATGTCAGAGTAGGACCTTATATGAACACTAAAATATACTAACAAAAAAGCACATCTCAGTGATGTCAAGACATATTTTTTAGCAAGTGATTATAATATAATTTCTCTACAGTCCTGAAAAACTGAACATTTCTTGCATTTTTGTAATGTTAGCCCAGATTTCCAAATCATTTGTCAAGGGTGTTTTAATACCAAATTAATGTAAAGCATCATGAATTATGATTAACGCACATTAATAAAACAGTTATATCACCTAATGGAGCATGAAAAATATAAATTTCTAATGAGGCTCCATGTAAAAAAACCTGGAATATTAATACCTGCGACTGAAGAGCAGAGACTGCAATCCTGGGGAAGAAATACTGTAAGTCGTCGTGACAATAAACATCAGCAGTGAAAATGAGATTTATTAAATTTAATTAATTAATTAATTAATTGGTGCTGATTAAAAAGGAGGCTCCTGAGTGCCCGCAGAGTGTATCTCGGGGCTCGGTGGAGGCTGAGCACGGGTGCGGTGCCAGTAGATGGCACTCCAGAATGTGGAACTCCATCTCCATCCTCTCCGGGCCCCGGGGCTGGGGGTGCTGCCCACGGGATCAGGAGCCCCTCGCCGAGCGGTCACAGCCCAGGGACTGCCAGAGAGGACAACAAGGGCTGATGCCTCCACTGGGCAAAATATCTCCAGCACCAACTGCGGCACGAGCTGAGGAATCACAGGATCAGGGAATTATGGAATGGTTTGGGTTGGAAGGGATCGTACAGCGCGTGTCATTCCATGGCAGTGACACCTCCCACAGACCAGGCTGCTCCAAGCCCCGTCCAGCCTGGCCTGGAACACTTCGGGGATGGGGCAGCCACGGCTTGTGGACACAACAATGGAATATCCACCTGAAGGACTGATGGATCGTGTAGCGCCTTCTTGTTGATCCTTTCTGGAAGCCGGCAGTGGTCCTACCTGCCCATTCCTCCCAGCCCCTGTACAGGCTGCTCCAAGCACAGGATCATCCTCCAGCTCTTCTGATGGTCCAAACCCAGCCTGTAAACCCGGGGTTAAGTAAGGCAAAGGTTTATCATTAAATAGGAAGATCTGTTGATCCCTATCACAGCCTAAGCTGGGGGTTTGTTCCTCCCAGCACAAGCTTTATTCCTCTCATACAAATCCACCAAAGGCCACTTTCTTGCCCTCCATCTTTGAAAGAAGAGTTTCAGGGTTATGAGGAAAAGAAGAGGATATGTGGAGGCAGCACCAGGCACAACCTGGCTTAGAACAGAACTGAGCAAAACTAATAATTTAACTTTGTTCTTTATTGTAAAATGTTATTTTCCACAAAAATCAGCTGTTACATGATAAAAAACTTTAAAGATAACCAAGAGTTCAACAGTCATTTCCTTAGAGATTTTGCTTACATTTCCATTAATAATATAAATTATAGATGTCCTAAGTTACAACATTACATACCACTTTCCCAAGGCATTCATGACTTATTTAATCTGGAACTGCATGCTCCTGTTTTTCCATAATGGACATCAAATGCCATGTCAAGATTTTATTGAACTAACCTGCTGATAAAGGACTTATTTCACAACATATGGGCTATTTCTTCATCAAAGAATATGAGAATAATTGTCACCAAATGAAAACTGCAAGAAATATATGATTGTTCTAAGTGTTGGACTGACTTTGTTACCAGATTTGAGCTTAATCCTTAATTGGAAAGTTATCACTGGCCATGAAATACACAAGAACATTTAAGTGCCTCCCACAGTGACCATGAAAATCCAGAGAATGATGGTTTAATTAGCAATCCCAGAGATACCAGGCAGTGCTCAAAAGCTAAAGCACTACCAGTGTTATTGCTATGAAGAAGGAGGGACTCAAACATTTCCACCAGCCTGTTCAGCCCCAGGCCTTTGCTGTCAAGGAGGATAGTGATGATTATGGCCTGCAATTACCAGATTATTTTATAGAGGCCTTTGTCAACAACATTGCAGCGTTTGGTGAAGGGTCCATTTCCTTTCTCTGTCGCAAACGCCTCACTTTGCTCCGATGCTTATGCAGACTTCAGTCAGAAAGTGCTGCTCATTTACATGACCTAGATAGAATAATAGTGAGAAAGATGTTCCTTGATCTTTTTTCTCTTGATTTGCTACATTCAGCCTGGAAGAAAAACACAGTCATGGGAATGCATTGTTGCTTTTATGTCGGCATTAGGAAGCGGTGCTGGGGAGATTGGGGGATAGATCTGAGCAGAAGCCTCGCAATAAACGGGCAGAAAAACACATGGAATAGCTTTAGGGATTACAGGCTGTGAGCTTTGCTTATATTTTTTAAAAAAGTTCCCTGTTTGGTGACTTTTCAAACTTGATTTCACTACAGTGGCCCATGGCTGACAAGAACTGGGAGGGAAGTGGTTTCACTCCAGCACAGCTTTGTTTGGAACCTGTCAGGAATGAGGACAGTGGCTCGGTGCAATGGTGGCACATTCCATGATTACTCATTTCAGAGTCATTACCTCAGCTGGCACAATGGACAACCTGTATTAAAAAGGGCTCTGAACTGCCTTGAACTGTGGTACAGGAATAGTCTGAACACCTCTCACCTCTGCTTGGCCTCAGCTCTTGCTCAGTTGGATCCATTTCTGAGTCCTGTGGTCCATCACAGGCTCTTCTGCTGATCCAGACAAGGCTTCTCATGTTCTGTGATGTTCTCATGGGTGTGAGGAATAAATCTTTCTTGAAACAACAACAGAAGAAGCAGAGGAAATGCCCAGGTACAACCATCCATGGGCTGCCACGATGACAATGCCATGGGAGGAGGTGAAGGAACATTTCTCTGGGGTTGGAAGGATTGGTGACAAAGCAGGGCCATGTGCACTGATCTGTGCAATGGAGAATGAAGCTGAATTAATCATCCGGTCAGGAAAGAGAGAAACACAGTTACTGTTTTTAACAGCTGTAAATATTTTATTCCAAGAAGTAGAACAAAAAGTAGACCGTTGTCCTGAAGGTTGCAGAAACCCAAAATACAGACTAACCATGACTAGTACTAATAATAAATCACAAATTATCTAATAGCCAAGGTCTTTCAGATAAATTATAGTTATTACCTGAACTGAAACCATGGTGGTGAATAACAGCCTGAATAAAAGAAAATGCAAACCATGTTTGTCAGAAGGAGCTTCAGTAACAGGACACGAAAGATTTAGAAAGTTCTCATTCAGGAAATAGAAGTCCTGATTCCAAAATAATAGTTTTGGGCCTCTTTTGTCATCCAAGAACAATTCAAATGAGTGGAAGTATGCTCACTGACATTGATGGGCTTTGAATTCAGGCTCCATCCTCTTTCAAAAATGTGTCAGAATATATAAAAAAGTCTTCCCAGTCAAGCCTGGGTGGGAAATGTGAGACAAAAGGGCATTGACATAATGTCTGTTAAATGACAGGAGTCAGGGAAATAGTCCAAGTAATCATGAATGAAGATTTTTTTTCATGTAATTGTGTCAAAACACCAATTTCACAGCCAACATAGCTTATCTCAATTTCTTCCATGCTTGTATTGAACTTAAATTAAGAATTTTAGGAAAGAATAGCCCCAAAACAACTTGTGCAGTTTCCAATAGCTAATAGAAATATTTATTCTCAATTCTGTCCCACTGTTGCCTAAAAAGAGAAGTATTGTGTCTTTGAAAGTTCGTCATTATTATGTCCATTGTAAACAGCTATTTGGACAGAACTAAAGCTACAGAAAGTGGTCTCCCAAAACTCAGAGAGGAAGCTGACATGATGTTCAGCCTTCTTGGAGAACTGATGTGAATCCTTTTGTAAAGGAGATCTGTGCGCTGAGCACTCCAACTACATCACAGAATACTAATCACACCATTTCCCAAAGCAAAAGAAAAATAAAAAAGGATAGAGTGCATCACTGAGCTGAGAATGGTACAGGGAAAGAGGAGGCCTGTCTGCATCCTTAACTGTCTAAACAAGAACCCTGATGGGTAGAGCATGCACTGCCAGAGGGCAGGCTTAGATGGGATATTGGGAAGGAATTCTTGGCTGTGAGGGTGGTGATGCCCCGGCACAGGTTGCCCAGACAAGCTGTGGCTACCCCTGGATCCCTGAAGTGTCCAAGGCCAGGTAGGACAGGGGTTGAAGCAACCTGGGATAGTGGAAGGTGTCCCTGTCCATGGCAGGAAGATGGAACTGGCTGATTTTGAGGTCCCTCCCAACCCAAACCATCCTATGATTGTATGTTAAATATTCATTTGTATTTCGTGTTCTCCCATATGGAAGGGAAAGAGAGGACAGATCTCAGCCTGTGTGCTTTAACCCAGCCCCAGTGGAGGGAAGCAGACATGGGAACAGCATCATCCTCTGTGCTGGGGGAACTTGGAGCAGCTCAGGAAGAAAAGGGCACAGATGAAAGATCACTGAAGAGAAAGGTGGGACTGCTTTGTTCTGCCTCTTTTTCTGGAATGTGAGTTTTTCCCCCTAACATAAAAGAGTGGGGCTCTGTCGGACAATGGAGCAGAGTCAGAATGCATCTCCTCAACCTCAGGATGCAAAACTTGTGCTGCAGAAGGTGCAGAGAGTCACAAATGGGGCCGAAAAAATGCTGTTTGGCACATCTCATTAAAAGGTTTCACCTTCATCTGTCAGAAAGGTAGCAAACTAGGATTAGGAATATTTAAAACATTTTTTCCTTCATAACAAAAGGAGGGGATTGACTAGTCGTCCCAGTGCTAAGAGTCAAAATAGTTGCTGTACTTGTCTATCTAAAGTGCTGTAGGAGTACAAATTGACTCCTCGGTGCTGTCATTCTTTCACTACAGAATGAGCAGCACATAGGAGGAAATATCCTGGCTCTGAATGTAGCCAGAAAAAAGAGTTTTCTTCCAGTAGTTTTTGTCTTGGGTAAGACTTTTCATACTGACATTCTGAATTGCATGATTATACAGTGCAAGACTCCAGCAACATTTTGCATTGTGAGGATGGAGCTGCTCAGCATTTTGCCAGATGCCAAGTGATATTCTGATGTTTCTATCTTCACTTTGAGCTGAGTGACAGTCAGCATATTCACAATGAAGCCAAGACAATCTGCTATCAAGTTACAGTAGTGACATTTTCCCTGATGAAGATCCCAGAGCTCGTTGGAATAAAGCTCCTTAAAACTCAGTGTCTGGAACGGCTCCAGCATGGCTTGCGCTCGGTGTAATATGCTGATATATTTGTGCCAGAGCAATAAGTGGATCAGTGGGTAGAGCTTTGGTAAGTGAGTCCATACGTACTGCACCATTTCCTGGCTCGCAGCTCCGGGTGTTGCAGGCTGTGTGCAGTGGGGGAGGTGCCAGAGCTGATCAAGCAGTGTAATTTTATACATTACTGAATCAGTGCAGGAGAAACCTGGAGGGACAAAGCATCATCTTCTCTTTGAACTGCACTGTAAAATCCGACAGCTCTCTTAGCCCAGCCATGCTCTGATACATTTTTCCTCTCCTTTTTTCCCTGATTTTGGTGTGAATGATAAAGTGATCTGATGATGGCTCTCGTTATGGAACCTATTAGCAAGTGGACGCCCAAGCAAGTAGTGGATTGGATGAAAGGTAGGATCATTTATTACCGTGTATTGTCTGTACTTTGGATCCTTGCAATTTCCATATCTGCTCTGGCATTCTTTGTTTTGGGAAGAGTTTATTCAGTTCTGATAATCCGTGTGCTGCTTTGCTCAGTAGTTGTTACAGACAGGCTGAGCAGAGGCTGGTTAAGCTGTGCAGCATGTTGTTGGAATCGCTGCCGAGAGCGGAGCGGGATCAGATGCATTTGTTGGGGAATGCAGACAGAAAGTGTTTGTGTCTCGGGGCTCCATCATTGCCTCGCACGGAGGAGCGTTGGGATGTTTGGCTGCTTTAAATTTGCCCTGATTAGGTCTGGTTCGCTCATATCAGGTGATCTGATGCAGTGGCTGTGCAGCACTTGGCTGTAGTTTAGGGTACCACAAGGAGCGTGAGGTGCCGGTGGCTGGACCGAGGGATCCTGCTCCTTTAGTGACACGTCCTGATGTGTCCAGCCTTCCCAGCTGTGTGTCCGAGGCTCCCGTGTGCCCGTGTGCCCCGGGGACCGTGGGCAGTGCAGGGCTGAGCTCGGGGAAACTCGTCGGGATAAGTTGGCAGGAACGATGATTTCCCTGCACATTCGCAGTTTCCCAACACAGCCGTCAGCTCTGACATGTTGTGCCTGACAATGCTCGGCTGTGCTGCAAACACACCGGGATGGATGGGAGGGGGAAGGGGGGATTGCTCCTGATGATGAGTGGCTTGAATTGCTCCGGAGTGGGGGGGGGATGTATTCCCACGGTGGGATGCATTAGTGTTGTTTTACAGTGCTTCTGATGAGCTGTCTGTCTTGGAGACAGTTCCTGCCACGGGGGATCTCTGTTACATAAGGACAAGAGGTGCAAATTTGGGGGGTGTGTTACTCGTGCAAATGATTTCTGTAATGTGATTGCTAACTTATTGGGGGGCTGAACTGGATGCCCACAGTAATGTCCTTAAAGCTTTCAAAGTGTTGCCATTAATAAGGGAATAGTTCTGATCTCATTTTGCTGAGCTCCATCCTCATACTTCCCTGAAATTGGGCTGTTTGGGTGCTCACGTTACCAGTATGAGCTAATTATTCTTTCACAGGCACAGAGTAATGGGAAGAAAACGGGATCGAGGGGAATGTATGTACTTTGTTTCTCAGGTGTTTGGGAACTCAGGGTAATTGGGAGGGCTTAAGCAGGTCATTGGGATGGATCCTGAAACCTTTACGTACAGGATTGATTCCCAGGCTCCAGTGTCATTTCCTGAAAGCAGATCCTAATGTCCATGCAGAGGAGAGCTTTCTGATCCACATCTTTATTTTCAGCACATAAAAGAGTGGACAGATCCTTCTGCTTTTAAACTCATTACTTGAATTATACTGTAAATCAAATGTCAAAGTGTGTAGAATACTTGTTGCTAAATTTAAAAATACTTCCTGCTACTTTTTTATCCTTTTTGATGCAAACTGGTTACATTCTGGGCAACACTAATCCATGATGAGCAGTGCATGCCATGGGAAGCAAGAAGGTCACACAAACACAAGGTTTAAAATGACTGGAGTTGCCTGACAGTAGGATTTGTCTCCCAGACTGCATCTTGCATCCATAGGGACGTCTGGAGTAGGCAGGATTGCCACTGCTGTGCCTCTGGGCTTAGGCATAAATAAGGATAATGCAATGAACATTGGAGCATTTAAAACATCAATATTTTCCTTGCTGACATGAGCTGCAGACCCACAAACAGGGCAGTTGCTCTTTATTCCCTTTTCCCCACACTAATATTACAAGCCCCTTTTTTATCCCACTATTTGCCTTTTCCAATGCATAGTTCAGTTGCAGTCAAAGAAAAGACCCTACCCACACAAATGGCAGTGGACCAGAATGAGTTTAAAACTACTTGTAAATACCTCACTTGGCAGAAATCGCCCAATTGTGGCCCATTTGCCTGTATTTCCCCATGTTCTGTAGCTCAGCTCTCTCAGATACTGCTCAATCCATGTGTCAGAGAGGTCCAAGGTCTGCACAGGTAGCTTTCAGTGATAAGGTAGTTTTTATGTATTTCTTCTATTCTGAAAGATACAGTTCTTTGACAGCAGTAAAGAGTGAATTAAAGACATTTTAGAAAAATTACCACTTTGTGAATGAGCAATATTATCTTTTCCATTGATAGCAATATGTTAATAATCAATATAAAAAATATTGCAAGTGTAATATACCTTTGGGGAGGGCTTAAAATATATATTCAATAATTTTTATTTGTACAGATTGTAAATTATAATGAATTCCAGAGGGAAATGAGAGCAATATGCTTTTCAAACTTGCACTTAACATAATTATTTAAGCTATTGTAACTTACTTCTAAAATCTCCCAGCCAAGTACATGCTTGAAAGTAACTAGCAGTGAGTACCAGCAACATCAAATAATTATAGAGAAGATGGAAGAAAGCCACAAAAATGATGTTAATGGTTTGAGACCTGGGGACCCAGAATGTGTCCTGGTTACAGTTTGAAATCAGAGCCTGAGCCCCCCCCCACGAGAGGAGACACCCTTCTGTTCTTTTCCTTAAGGAAATGTTACTTGCCAAAAAAGTAAAAATGGGTAGGCTTTAAGGAACATTATTATGACAAGTTGGCATCTTGTATTTATCCACAGTTGCTCTCTGGGGAGCGCATTCAACTGGAATTCAATTAGGGAACTGCAGCTGATGGTGTGGACAACCTGAAAAGGCCGTGCAAATCTTGAGAAATTGATTCCTGAGGCTCACAGAGGATCTAGAAGTTAAAACTCTGGGTACTTTTGTGTTAAAGAAATCGTCCTTGTACAAAAATACGTTGTAAAGTTTAGCAGTTACACAGCAGAAGGCACTGTGGTCAAAAGGAATATTTCTGAAGGGGCTGAAAACATTAACTGGGAAGGGATTTTTAACAACAGTTTTCAGTCACTATTCTTTTTTTCCCCAAAATTTTCCAAAATTTTCCTTCAGAAAATGAACAAGTATTTCCCCTGGTAGACACCCTTTCCTTACATAACTTACATGTTTTCCTTGGGTTATGTACTAAGGACCCAAGAGGTACTTTAGGAAAAACCTTTGCCTTGTTCAAATTCTGTTGTGGCCCTGATGGAAAACAAATATTGACCACAGAGCTGGCAAGTACATTGAGGATCAGAGTAGTTTCTAATTTGGCCAGTTTTAACTTCAAGTAGAACACATTAATGTGAGTAAATGACAAACTCGGCTTTTAATATGTACATTTGGCATTTTTTATCTGGAGACTTTGGTTGTTTCTTGGCCCAGGAACTCAGTGTGAGACTCAGTGACGCTTTGCAGGTTTTCAGTGACCCTCAAAAACCAAAGCCCATCTATTTTACCAGGCACTGGGAGTCCTGCACAGAACTTGGGGCTTGGGGCACAGAGAGGAGGTCTGATGTGTTGCTGAATTAATAACAGCATGTTAGATTCTGTCTCCATTGTAAGTAGAATCTAAAAGGTATTCTCTGTACTTTTACAACTAAGAGCACTGAAGATGTTGTGCTTCCTAAGGGAAGCAGTTTACAAGTAGGTCATTTAAAATGTGAACTCATTTACAGGGAAGTGACACCTCTGTTTAAATAAATACTCACTTTTCAGAGCAGCCCAGTGTAATGAAATGAAACACAATGTAGTGAAATACAGCTGTGGCTTTCAGAGAATGAAATGTTATTGAACAGCTAAAAATTAAAATTGGAAACCAGCTATTTCTTAAGTACCTGTAAGTAATAACTCCACACAGAGTCTGGGATTCAAAGTCTTGGGGACTGACAGGTTTGTCTGCCCAAAGAGCCTTCAGTGGAGGTTTCTCTCATAATGAATGCTCTGCTTTAGACACTCATTTCACAACTGCAAGCCGTTTTTTTCATCTTTAAATCTAGAATTTCTCCACTCTCAACAGGAGATGCAGACATGAAAAAATAAAAATTAATTCAGTTGGTAAACTGATTAACTGTGCTGCACTGATCCTGTGCAGAATAATTATATGTTTAGCTGAAGGGTTTTCCTTAGCATGTAATTCCCTGATTTCAGGCTGGCTCATAAAAGAGAAAGGAAGGGAGGGAGGGGGAGCAGGGAAGCTGATGACGTGAGTGGACTTGTTAACATTCCCATCACGCAGGGCTCCGGCAAAGCCCTCTCAGTCTTCCTTTGCTTTTCATTAGATCACTACCTGTTCTGGAGCAATGTGTCATAGCCAGGGAGTCTCCTCTACTTGCAGGACAATATATTGGTAAAATCTCAGAATGTACTGGAAACACAGCTAAAAATTCTGCCGCAAAAGCAGCGCTGTGGGTGCTGAGCTGGGTGATACCTGGCTCCCTGATCCCCTTCGTGACCTTAGAATCCCATAATGCAAAAACACAATTTCACAAGATACAATCTGGACCTGGAGTAGATAAGCGAGGTCATACCTTATTTAGAAAAATTGGGGTTTTATAAGACCTTTTCAACTCTTCCCGAAGACAAATGGGTTTGGAAGAGGTCTGAGCCACCAGTACAGGAGCCCTCAGAATTACTGTTGAATTTCCAAGCTGTTCTAAAGTGAAGGTTTTGTCGTTTTCCTTCTGCTCTCACCAATTTTACAACTGAAACAAACAATTTACTGTTGTGGCTCCCCCCTGGATTCCTGTGTTCCACTGGCACCACATTTCCAGTTGTCACTAGGAAGTCACTGAAGCAGAACTGGCTGCAATTCCTCTCTGATTCCTCTTGCAAGTTTCAGACTTTTATACTTCTAAGTTATTAATTTTGTGAACAACTGTTGAGTGTTGTAAACTATCAACTTTAAAAGGGTCAGCAAAGCACATCTCAGAGCTGACTACTTTGCAATATCAGTGGTTAAGATCAGATTTCAGGGTACGGACTTCCAGTGATCAGTACAGCTAAGGGTTGGAATGAGCTGTCTGGGCAGGTTTGGCCATTATCTTTGTAGGAGATTTTGAATACAATTAAGAAGAGCTCCAACATCCCTCTGGAAGAGGTTTTTGTACCCAGCCTGTCCACAGCAGGGTGTCCTAAGGTCTTCTCAGGGCTTCTACCACCTCAGCAACATTTGATGGTTTCTCGCATGGGATCGACCCTCATCTTTGACACGTGAAAACAGTCCCAAAGAGATTACAGCTCTGCCTTCCTCATGGACATTTCATGGCTTATATCTCCCAGAATACCTGTGGGACAATATGTCTAAAGCTCAAAAATCTTAGTGCTGTGTTTTATGAGGAGCAAACAGTACAGGCTCCCAAGAGCAGAGTTTCAGAGTGTTCATCAGGGTTTCAGCCCCAGCAGCAAACACAGACCGGTCCCAGTTTTACCGACATTTTATGAACAGCCCATTCCTTTCAGCCTAAGAGGTTAAAATATCATACAGAGCTCAGAGGCCTGGCAGGATAACTAAGAGCCAGCGCCCCCAGGGCTCTGACTGTTATCACTTTTAATTCAACCTGTGCACCACTGGCAGCCTGGAGGGACAAGGAAACCCTTTACTGAGTCCGTGACTCCAATTTGTGCCTTCCCAGTAGCTGTGCAGCCATGGCTGGGGTCATGGCCTGCACACTGGGTATTGTACAAAGACCTCCCCAGTACCTGTCATACTCCATGGAAATTATTTGGCTGAGGTTTTTCTGCATCCCTATCACTGTTACCTGATTTTTACTCCTGTCTTTTTGAGGACCAATTAGAAACTGGTCTATATATCTTCTAGGAACCAACTGGATTAGCACTACCTCCATAAAAGATTTCAGCAACATTTAGCAATTTAATGGGCTGTATTTATTATCAGGTTATTTAGGAAGATATTCTGAAATTTCCCTATCTATAAAGCAGATACATTCAGACCTTTTAAGAAAAGTAATTCTGCTCAAGTCTGAGCTGAATGAAAGTCTCTCCAGTCACGTTTATCAAGCGTAACTAATCTTCCAGGTCATTATGTAAAGAAATTTGCTTTATTGTCTTGCAGCTTAATATCAGCAGTCAGACACCATTGTCATGCACTGCTGTGCCTTGCAACCTTTACCATGTGTTAAGACACATTATGCAAAATCCCAACTTTCTCCCGGTTCTGACCATTGCAGGGAGGACAGAGTGGATCAGAGGGATCAACCTGCTCCAGCTCTCCATGATTTCACAATGTTTCATATTATGAAGCAAAATTCGGAATAAACTGGCTCCTGTGGATAACAATTCCAGATCACCATAAATGAGGTGCTGTATGTCAAGGGACTGCAAAGAGACTGGATCCTGCTGAGCAATAGGAGACTTTCATAGTCTCTTCCCAGACTTTCTTGCCCTGCTAATCCCAGTTTCTAAATCTTTTCTTGCTTTGGCAGGAATGACACCACCCCATGTACCATAACATTGAGAACTCCGTGTGGAACACTTTTACCAGTTTATAAACTGTGTATTTCCTAAAAAAGACCAGAACATCTCAGCGTTGCAGGATTTCTGACTGCCTAAGTAGGAAAGCAGTTTGAGAAACATTAAACTTTGCAGAAAAAACATTCTAAGTAGCATTTTAGTGCATGCTGGAAAAACACTGTCTAGATGGTGGAGTGTCAGGCAAAGTTCTCTTCCTGTCTCCAAACCCGTGGGAAGACAGCTCCAGGACTCCTGGGTCTGTCCTCAAGGAAATCTTCTAACTGGACACTGGGCTTGAGTAAAGAAATATTCCTCCCTAGTGACGTTTCCATACATCTCATTCTGATGGGTTTAATTCCTGCATTTCTGTTTGCAATGAAGGAAAGGATGCACGAGGCACAGCAAATATTACAACCCTTGAATATGCCAGGAAAGCAAAAAGTTTGTTACAATTTGTCTTTTGCACAGTTGTTTTAACACCTACAAAAGTTTAAAAGCTAAAAAAAAGAGAAGTGGATTTTTTGTAGTTCTGCTGGTGAAATTAGTGACCTTGTTGATATTAATGAAGCATTTTACTTAATAAACAACAATAGTATCAAATATTGCTGGGCAATAAAATACATTCGTCCTCCCCACCCAGAATAATTTTGTAGATATCTTCTAAATGCTACTTCTGTAGTTGAGGTATTTTAGCAAACATGACCCTCTCTTCCCTAATGCCACTGTAGTGATTGCAGAAGCTGGAAAGTGGAGGTTCAGGAGTTATATTACAGGGTTTTGAGGGAGGAAAAAATTATGAGGTTTTATTTGTGAAGAGCTCCAGTGAGGAATCAAAATGAAATTATTTCTGATTAACTAACACTCCAACAGCTCCAACAGGTGTCCTTGTTGACCTCCTGGAGCAACAAGCTCAGGAGAATTCAAGGCCAATGCAATGTTTGGGTTTTCCTACTCAAAACCTCTGCCAACTGCTTTCCAGAAAAGATGATTGTAAAAGACTGTGATGCCTTTTTAGTTCTAACGTAGGTGGTATGTTTAAAATAAAAATGTAGCAGCCTGTAATTTTCTAAAATACATTCAGCTTTATTCCCTACAAATGTGTCCATCTCTTTCATTCTAAAAATCATACAAAGCCTAGAAAAACTCCACGGGTTCCAGGAGTTCTTAAAGCAGGAACTGTGTTTTCTCTGAGTGTACTGAAACTGCTACAGCTGCAGAAATGATTCATTGGCTACCTCTGCTTTCCAGTTGACTTGGAAATCTCTGAGTTCAGACAGACAGTGGTGTCATCTGACAGCTCAGACATGGTAATGATTCCTGGAATTAAGAGCATGTTATGGTTCTGAGTCCTCCAGCTTCCCCTGTTCCCTTTTTCTCCCTCTCCTGTTTATTCCTATTCATCTCCAGCAGCATTTGCTTGCCTTTTTCACAAGGAGGTGGGGAGTAACCATCAGATTGTGAAGGAATTCATTAATTTAACATTAAAAATTTCTAGCCTTGCATACCTTGGAGAGGTGATTTAGAAGTGAACTGTGTCCAAAATCCAGGAGAAGGTGGAAAACACCTGCCCTCAAGAAGCCAAGCAGAGCTTCTGGGAGCTTCGAGGTGCAACTCCTGATGTTCCATTGGTTCTCCATGAAACCTCCTGTGAATGTCCAGGGAGCTTCCTCTTGCTCTTTCAGGCTGGGAAATGTTGCTACTCTGGAAGATGGTGAGGAGGGTAGTTCAACATCTATTTATTAAACCTTTTCCAGTGGATAGGAACATATCTTACAGTAGCCAGCAATGTGCTGCAGTGGGCACATTCCTAAACCCAGGAAAGACAGATGGAGGAATCTGTTATTGATCACTCAGCATCAACAATGAGCTCATAACAAAAATGTCCTAAATTACAGAGCACTGAGGAGAGATTTTAATTGCCTATTGTCAAGAGATTTGCATTGTTCACTGCCAAGCCACACTGAGAATTTTCCTTAGTTGCACAAAACACAACTTTATGGTTTCCAGAGGAAAAAGACATTCAAAGCAGAGAAAAATCACCTTGAAATTTGCATTTGTGTCGTGCAGTTGGAGGGAACAGGCAGAGCAATGTAAGAGAAGTTCAGAACTAATAGAGTTTGAATGTCATATAAAAAAATGGATCCACTGTGGGCAGTAGCTCAGCAATGCTGTTCTTCCAGAAATAATTTTTGGAGGATGAAGAAAGTTAGTGAATAATCCATTAAAAAAAAACAACCAAACAACAAAACTTCAACAAATAATTATCTAAGTAATAAAACAGATAAATTATAATAATAAATAGACAGGAAATTTTCACATAGGAAATAAAAACAAAGACAGAGAAAGTTAAAAAAATTGTAATTTTCTTAGAAAAATGGAGGAAAACTTTTCTCAAGACGTTCTTAAGTGGACTTAAAAGCATTAGGAAATGTGCTAAGGAAACCATCACCTGGTGAAAGAAAGATGCACTAGGGAATCATGTGAACTATTTCTTGTTTCTCTGATCAATGGCTTTTGTGGCAGCACAGAAATCATTATTTGCATATCAGCACTGAGGCAGTGCTTTAACTGGGAGCCAAATTGCTCAAACGACCGTTCGATGGAAGTGTTTTAATTCAATCTCTGCATCATTCCCAAAGCCATCAATATCACGGAGAATGTGGAAAGAAGCTTTTCTATTCCCCATTTTCTGAGGGCTGCTCTTTGACTGTTAAGTTCCACACATTTTATGTCTCTAAAGGTAGTTCTGTTTTATTTCAATAATAAGGTCTCTTTTCTGGTATCAAAATAATGTGGTATATTCTTGAAACATTTTGGATATTCCCATTTTCTTTTCTGAGCAACTTTTTCAATAGCAGGATGTTGATATTTGAGGAATCTTGGCATTTGGAATGAGTTAATTCCACATAACCCCTGTGATTTTGTCAAAGGCCTTGTTTTTCAAAGGTGTTTAAGTATCCAATTATTGTGTTTGATGGATCTCCAGCTTCCATGTCATAGATCCAGGCAGAAATTCCAAATGAAGCCAAACTGTCTGACTCTTCTGTGTGATGTCAGACTGCCTTGATTCACCCCAGTGCTCTTTGCTTTTCTCTCACCATCTGATGTCACACTTGATTTGAATTGCTGAAATTATTGCATGAAATTATTCTTTCAAATCTCATTAATATCCCATCTTTTGAGGGGAAATGATAGACAATATTTCAATTTTTGCCTGCGAACTGGCAAGCTGTCACATAAAAGGACAAGATTAAACCTTACAGCAAACTGTGAAGCAGTGGTAGTGCCATCCTGGAACAGTCTCTATTTGTTCTCATAATGAAGTAACCAACAAGAGTGAAAGGGCAGAAGAAAATAAATTGCATCTCTGATTAACCCTAGTAGGTATCCATGCCTGCTAACACAATTATTGTAATTTTATAGCAGTTCAAGATATACCAGAATATGTGTCTCAGTATGTGTCTCTCAGACCTTCAATAATTTTTCTGGAACCAGTGGCTCTCTTTACTCCACAGCTACGATCCCCAAAACATGGTAGTGAAGCTCCATGACTAAGCATTCCCTAAATGATAACGGAATTGGCATATTTTGGGTTTGGTGCAGATTAGAAACACAAATTTCTCAGGGAAAAAGAAAAAAAAGGACCATATGGTGGATATGTTAAAACATTGGCCAACTTACTCTAAGAAAGCAAATTTTGAAACAGGAACTGTGATTCTTTGGAGTTAAAAATAAACAAGGTTTCTAAATCACATCCAAGAGGTACAGAAGAGCTTGAAGGTAAGATTGTTTCATATTATTTTGGTCTGAAGGTCATTTTACCACTTCCTGTAGTCAAGATTATTTGGCAAATTATCTTGATTTGCATGTCTAGATGACGAGTTGTGCTCTGAGATAAATCCACTCTTACAGTGTAGTATTCCTTACCCAGAAGTGATAAAAGATGCAGAGGCAACGATGCAACTGTGACTGTTGATGGAACAAGGGCAGGTAGTGATAGCACAAGGGGGAATGGCCTTAAGATGAAGGAGGGCAGGCTTAGATGGGATATTAGAAAGGAATTCTTGCCTGTGAGACTGGGGAGGCCCTGGCACGGTTGCCCAGAGAAGCTGTAGCTGCCCCTAGATCTCTGGAAGTGTCCAAGGCCAGGTAGGACAGGGCTTGAAGCAACCTGGGATAGTGGAAGGTGTCACTGCCCATGAAGGGGGTGGGACTGGGTGGTCTTTGAGGTCCCTTCCAACTCAAACCATTCTGGGATTATCTGATTCTATGAAACAAAATGTACTGTTTATAAACCCATGCACTGTCACTGGTTTGCAGAACATCAAACTGGGAGTGCATACACTGAGGTAAAGGTAAATGTGGTATTTACAGTTCAGAAACTGATTATTTTTCTAAATCTGTTTTAAACAAAGTCATTATGGTGGGATTTGCATCTTTACCCTGATGACAGGGTAAAATGAAAACAGGGTACATGTTAATGTGATCTAAACAGAGCCCAAAAGACTGAGGTGATAGAAAGCAGTCAAAATGCTTTGAAAAACACTGTTAAAACCTGTTCCTCCTCCCCTCCTGCAGACAGGGGGCAGGTGGATGGCACTGCCTGTTCTCCCTGCACTGAGTGCTTCATTTCTGTTCTAATGGACAATCACACTGCAGTCCTTGCTGGCATTTCAGTGCAGGATGACATTGTCCTTGTGCAGCTTTTACGAGGCAGTTCAGAGCTGCTGAGATCAGAGGCACTGGGGAAAGGCAGGATCATTATCAGCATCCTGCTGCTGGGAGGTTCTGCTCTTTATCAGATCAGGTAACCTGGGACAAAGCAATATTTGCTATCAAAGGGTAATAACAACCTTATCTACATTGTGGACTATTTTTTTTTTTTGACTCTGGTGTCTCCCATATAGCAATATGTAAACACAAAGCTCCAGTGTTCCATGGTTCAGGGCATTTTTGGATTGCTAAAGTGGCAGGCAGAGTTGGTAGGGACTGCAAGAGACACAAGAATTTCAAGTATGACGCAGGTAAAGGTTCTGAGTTTTACAGGTAATAAGTATTTCAAGAGCAATGACTCTTAATAATGACAGAGAGACATGGTGAAATGCAGAGAGATGGTAATTAATACCATTAGCATCTGCAGCAAAAAGTTTCATTGTGGCTGTTTGCACTTTAGAATTCCAGTCATTGTTCCACAGTGCAGGGAAACTGCTCCAGGAAAGATCTGGCTTCACTGGGGAAATCACATCTTCAAGGCTGAAGCGTTTTTGTGCACACAGATAGCCCATTAATCAAGGGGAAAAATTGAGGCATGTTATTCATCATATTTGCTGTGTTTGGATTTGAAATGATGAGAATTATAATAATGATCTTGAGCATTATTATTAAGTAATATGAAGTGGTTCGTCTGCAGGAATAAATATGATTTGGCCTGTGAAGGTTCAGACATCTGGTACAAGCATATGGGTTGGGAATCATTAGATAATTGTTACAAAAATACAAGAAAAATGTCTTTTTGATGAGAGAATCGAGGCCTTTAGGATGGCTCCATGTGCTTCCCTCTTGAATGGGAGCTCCTTCCTGCCCGTTCGGCCTCACAGCTCTCCCACAGCATATGTGATGCCTGTCAGGTTACTGAGGTTACTTAGTTTGAAACATGCTCAGAGTAGCAAACAGCTTTCAGGACTCATTTTCAGAAAAGGTTTTATGTTGCACTGATTTTTTTGGGTGGTAAATTGTCCTGCCTTCTAATTGTGTATGTGCTGGGGATTCCTGTTGCACTGCAATGACTTAGTGTGGATTTCCTGAGTACGGATGTTCCGAGCACGGAATCACTAAATGGTTTGGGTTGGAAGGAACCTTAAAGCTCATCCCGTCCCACCCCTTGCCATGAGCAAGGACACTTTCCACTAGCCCAGGTTGCTCCAAGACCTGTCCAACATGGCCTTGGACACTTGCAAGGATCCAGGGGCAGCCACAGCTTCTCTGGGCAACCTGTGCCAGGGCCTCCCCACCCTCACAGCCAACAACTTCAGGTCATGTTGGAGAACCTTTTCCTTGTTTAAATCCAAACCTCTCTTACAGATATCTTTGCTAGTTCACATACTAATTAATGCCCAAGTATTAACCAGGAATGACTTAGGGATCTGGTCATCATAAGCCAACTACTTCCCTACAGGAAAATACCATATTAACTCTCTGTTCATTTCTTTGTGTATTTTGATTTCATCTCTGATTCTGTTAAGCTAAAACATCTTCACAATTTATTCAACAAATATGACTTGCTGCAATCTTCTTTATGCTAAGAATTTAAGAAAAAAGGCCTTGGGCTGCCTGCCATTATTAACATTGAGAATTCCTGCTGTTTCTCAGGTAGCTGTCAGTTCAGCATAAGGAAAAAAGCTAATTATTTTAAGCAGGTCAGTCAGGAAGAAAACTGAAATTCTACATGAAGTCGTGTGCCCATTGACTTTAGCTGAAATTTGCTGCTGCAGAAATATGTGGCTGAAAAGGAATCCACTGGTAAAAATACATAGTGCAAATATTTAACAATGTAATCTTATCAGGCTTGAAATTAAAGTATTGCATACAAATTAGCTCCTTGATTTGCATCGGGATGAGGCTGAGAAGGATGATGAGGAAAACAAGAAGATGTGAATAAGAAAATGAATCTAAAGTATGTGGGTAGGTGTCCTTTTTTTTTTTTTTTGATATAACAATGTTTTTCTACAGAAAAACTGGATAAGAATTATAGAAAACTTCTCAGACTTCAGCAGCACATCCTAAGTATTTTTACTGTGATATATTCTGCGTTTTTATAAAATATTTATTACTTTTAAAAGGCTGAAATTACACTTGGGAGTGTCAAATCCCTTGGAATTCAAAGGCATTTAAATACTACAGTGTATTTACATATGCTGAAGAAACACTGCTAGACTAAAACCGCAGTAAATTCTATAAAAACATTCATTTCCTTTATTGTGTAGTGCCAAAAACAATTGTCTTAAAGGGAAATATTTTGCTACCCAGACTACTTTTTCTGGTGTTGAAGGCTTTGATATTTAATTTATTTTGAAGGATACAACAGGTTAGAAAATTTGACTTTGCTACAGTAACAGTGGAATTTTTAGTTAGGATGTGCCATCCCTGGAAGTGTCCAAGGCCAGGTTGGACAGTTCTTGGAGCAACCTGGGCTAGTGGAAGGTGTCCCTGCCCATGGCAGGGGATGGGACTGGATGGGCTTTAAGCTCCCTTCCAACCCAAACCATTCTATAATTCTATGATATATTGGAAAAACAACCACGTCCAAGGATATGATGCCTCAAACTGCTACAAATACCAACTGGTTTAGAAAGGAAAGGAATTGTCTCTTATAAAATGTAAATGAAAGCCCACTTATATATTTTTATCAGATAATTGAAACTGCTTTATTCACCCATGGGTGACATCAACAGCACATGCACCGAATGGTCCACTTAAACCAACGAACCACATCCATAATATGGTGTTATTTCATAAATTATTGTGTCTGTGAACAAACAAACTCAACAAATCAATAGTGCTTGATGGAACTGATGTGCCCCAATGGCAAAGGCCCTTTTGTACCTTTCTGGACAGGAATTAATGTCGAATTTGTTGACTTGCTGAGCCAAACCCCACGCTGGCTCAGTGAACCTAAAAAGCTCTTGCAGTGATCATTTGTCTGTTCCTGTGTCTCTCCAGACACCTGTGGGCTGAGCTTGGCTCTAATCCCATCACTGGGCTGAGCAGAAATTCCTCCAGCAAACTCTATATAAGGGAAGTTTTACAGTTTTTTCAGTAAATTTTGTTTTCAATGGTATTAGTTCACGTTTTTACTGCTTCAAGAGCTAGATCCTCAAAGCTAAACTCACTTGTTAAACTATACATTAGACACATTACTGTTATTTAAATATGTACTACCTGTATGTTCTTCTTAGAAAGACTAACCTCTTTTTTTTTTTTTCTTTTGAGAGTATAAAAGGAGTTTTCCCAAAGTTTTCTGAACATCTTACAGGCTCCAGCCTCAAAAGAGGTGCAGATATAGGAAAAAAAAAAAAAAAAAAAAAAAGGAAAGGATAATTCAGTTAATAGAGATGATGAACTGTGCTGCATTGATTGCGGCCAGACTGATTACACACTCGGTTGAAGGTTTTCCTGAGCACGCAGTTCTCTGCATTCCAGTTGGCTTGGAAAAGGAGGGAGAAGAGAAAGTACAGCAGGGAAGCTGCTGACGTGAATGGGTTCCTTAACATTCCCGGCACACGGGGCTCCGGCAAAGCCCTCGCAGTCTGGGTGCTGTTCATTAAATCACTGCCTGCTTTGGCGCTGCCTTCTCGGGCAGCGATTCTCTGCCATTTACATAACACAGACCTGTCGGGATGGACGGGCACAGGGGCTGCTTTGATGTCATCCTTAAAAACAATTTCACATCAGCGTGAAATCGAGGAAGGAGGAGCAGCCGGCTGAGGGAGACATCAAGTAAGACAGATGGACAATTCTGGAACACTGCGTTTGAAGAGCCAGCTCTTTTGGAAAGAGATACCTGGGTCTTTGCAATATGCTTTGCAGGAAGTGTTGGCCTAGAATGCTGATAGTTCTTACAAAGATCAAACAAACATCAAAACAAACAAAAAAAAATCTTTCCTTGTGTACACTAAGCCAATAAACATAGGCACAACTAAGGAGAACTGCAGCAAAACGGAGAATCTTCTGCCACAGAACTCCCAGGAAAAGCTCTGACTGTCATCTGTGTCAAAACTCTTTAGTCTTCCTTTTTGATGTTCCTTTTTTTTGCAAGGAAATACTGAATTTTAGGCAGGAAATTATGCTAATAGAACAGCACATCTCCTCAGCTAAACTTCTAGCACCCCTTTGCACCCTGAGCATCTGACACTTCATGGCAAATTCCAACCTTGAACTCTGAAACCTGAACAGGTATTTAATTACAGACTTTCCTACGCTTTGCCTGGGCGCCACATTGGGATCACAGTACCAGCTGGAGCCCCCGGGCCACGTGAATGTGGGAGAGGAGCCACATGAGGTCTGTGTGCCCTTTTTGGAGGGACAGAGTGACTCTGGAGGTAAAACAGAGCCAGGAGACACCGTCCTTAGGGCAAGGAGAGCGGGTTGTTTTCATATTTCTTTTGAGCTGATGAAAATTATGGTTTCTTTGTGCACTAGTTCCAAGTGTGGAACTCCCAGAACTAAAGCCATGGGTAATGTCCAAAACCATAATGATTTCAGGACTGCATTGCTTAATAGTACCAAGAACCTTGCCAATTTTTCCATTCTATTTCCCATCTTAAAACATGGAAGGGAGAACTGCCTCTTCATGCCCAGTCCTACACTCAGAAATATTTGTTTTAGCAATCTAATGGAACAAAACTCCTGTACTTAATTTCTTTTCAGTTCTGCACTACACATACTTTAAGACAAAAAATTACACTTACTGTTCGACATTGACAGGACATGTAAAATGTGCTCATTTCTCTCTTGGTACTCCCTGCATTATAGATTTTAATTAGTTCATGAATCTGGAGAAGGCACTGGTTTTGTGTTTCAGTTCAAAACAGGCTATCAGCCTTTCTCTTTTTTACTTGAAGACGTGTATATAATATTTTTTCCCTTTCCTTGTAATAAATATACCAGATAAGATTGTCACTTCACAGACTACAGCTGTCTGCCCTGCCATGTGCTGATGCCTCTGAGTCAAAACTCCAGGCAATCCCCTGTGTTTCTTCATATACTTTATGATACCTCTAGTCAGAGAATAGATTTTATAGGAATTTCCATCACATCTCTGCCTCTTGATTCTATTTTTTTCCTGGCTGATGTAATCTCACAGGCTCCCTTTGCTCTTTGTAGGTAGCAGGGAAAAAGAAAGAGGAGAGTGAGAAATTATTCTGGCACCTTTTTTTTCAGGTTTCTACCATTTGTCAGCCCTTCCACTAATGGTTGTTACAAAATTAAAAGGCACAGTTAGAATGTGGAACACTAACACGTACATCTGAGTTACACAATTTTCACTTCAAGTTTTGAATTTCTAACCAACCTCTCCATTTTAAGTGTTCCAGCAGGAGAAAATGGAAGCAAGCAATTAAAGGGAGGGGGGAGGGGGGAGGGGGGAGGGAAGGAGAAGGAATAAAGTTGTATCAAATTTGATTCCATAAGATGGTAGTTTTGTTTATTTTACATAGAGTTGCAAGGGCTCGTTCCTCAGTACATTTTGTCTCAGAAGACCGAGTGCTTCAAGCACAGGAAACAGCATCCCAGAATATGCCTGAACACTGACTGATGTGCGTGTTCTCTTTCTGAAATGCCTGATCTTGCTCATCCTGAGTTCAGCAGCTGAATTCAGGCTTCTTCAGGGTTTAGCTGAAGCTGAACCAACTCTTGTAATCCCCAGCTCACAAAGGTCTTAAGAAATTCTCCAAAGTCCAGTCAAAGTTGGTTTGCTTGGACCAAGAACTGCCTCAAAGGCAAAGTTGGCCTGAAAACCCAATAAAAATACGTGGTTGTTCTGATAGGGAAATACATCAATTATAGATGGGGTCTCCACTTTGCAGAAGAGCATTGCTGTTATAACCATCACAAAAGTGGTAACACAAAGCTCTGGGGAGAGACTCCAGCACAAATCAATACCAGCAGCAAGTGGGCTTTTATGAGGGAAGAAGAAATAACAGAAGGATCTTGAGGGGAGCCACAGATAAACAACTGATGTACAAAATAACTTACCTGTGCTGAGAACCAGGAAAAAGTGGATTTCAAATATACCAGAGGACACTGTTCAGAAATAGGACAGGTTCTGGCATATTGGGGTTGGATTTCTCTGGCAGTCCCCTTGGACATTCGTGGTTGTCCCTTGTGACAGATGACAACTAGAGGGAAGGCCAGTTCAGAAAAAAACGGGATGAAATGTACTTTTCTCTATAGGTTTTAAAGATATTCTTTTTTTGTATCTTAAATGCTCCCAACTGACCACATAATTTATCAATTCCAGAAGAAAAAAACCCAAAACACCAGATGTAAAGGCAACCTTCAGTACGATTATAATCCAGTTAGATGCTTTTCTGGGAAGCATTGGCTGGGAAAACAGTATTGTTTATTTCAGATACATCTGGTGCACTGTTGTGGTCAGCAGCCCTCACTGTGTGTCTACAACATCTTCACCGTAGTGTTTTCTTGAATTAATTGGGCTCAATTAGGAACATTCACCATTCCCATTTAATTTCACTAGTATGATTTAGCCAATTTTCAGGATATGGGCTGTATCTCTTTGCATCAGAAATTACCTTTCTCACCAAAAGGACTTTGCTCCAAAGAAATATCTCTGATTTAATACTCTCCTGTAGCATCTGGCTCATCTGCCTAAAAAATTAAGATTGGTTTTGCTTACAACTTAAATTCCCAGTTATCACTTTACCACTTTGGCAGTTATGATAATTTTTACTGAATTAATTTCCATCTCAAAAAAAGTCTTTTTCTTCCTGACTTTTTAAGCTCTTTTTGGCTGCTGGCAAGAATTCAGTAATGCTTCAGATATTAATGCTTATTTTTTAAATAAATTTGTCCTTTAGGAAAAAAATGGAAGGTACATCTGACTCCTTAAACACTGTAGGTCTAAATGTTAAGTATGACAGCTGAGAGACCTCTCTTTTTAGTTTTACCCAGTTTAAATTTGAATTTGTTCAGATGGGTTTTGACCAGTTAATTTGTCCTGACAGCTCTCAGGGTCACATTTAGTTTATCCCCATAGGTGCCTTGTTCTGTAGGAGAATAAAATGCATTTGTCTCATCCACTTGCCTTTGATTTTCATATTTGCGTGAATGACTTTGAAATCAGAAGAATCAAAAGAATTAAATTAAATAAAATGGAAAACAGGTTAAATAAAATGTTTTTGCTTCCCTAAAGCACCCCCTAAAGGATGCCTGGATGGACAAATGACCACAGAATATACCAAATGCTGAAAACTTCTGATGTGATTGCACCCATAAAGAAGGAACATTTCTTCCTTTACTTCATAACCAGCCTCAAATATTTTCACAGGAGTATTTGCATTATGGTTATTGGAACTTCTATGTGTGGGAGGAGGCTCAGTTTGCCTGAAATGATGATATTCCAGCATTGAGGACATCAAGTTACTATAAAGGAAGCAAATCAGGAAAAGCACATGAACTAATAGCAGCTCATTTTAAATTTGTGTAGGCAGAAAGTGTTGTGCTTCCTCTCTAAAAATATATTGAAACCCAAACTAAGCACTGAGGGCAGAGAAGATCTTTGAAAAAGAGGTGCATGAAGAGAATGCCTTCCAATGTCACAGCTGTTTTTAAAACAAAGCAAATAATAAGTAGATTTTCCTGAGCCCAGGCATCTCATGAAGGTTGTGACAACAGGGTGCCCAGAATGGACTGGGCCACACAGTAACTTTGTAAAAGTAAATCCATATATTGATTAAAATCAAACCAAACCCAACAGAAGTTGATTGACCTTTCCAAATGGCAGGGGATTTTTCATGCCATGCGTATGGAAGTCATTCAGCCACTGCAGCCGTGCCTGGTACTTTCAGCTGTGTTCTTCCACACACAAAGGAGCCTCATTTCCCATGACAGCAAAGTGCACATCAGCACATGCCATGCAAATCACAGCCACTTCAAAACCTCTCTCTATACAGAGGAATATTCAGCAAATCATCTCTCCTAATAACAGGAGACTCCAGCTGCCAAGGGGCCTGTTATTGTACCACGCTTAAAAGACTGCACGGTGTCTGCACGTGGGTGTCAGTGACGTTGGGAAATACAGTCAGGTTGGAAAATAAATTTGAAGTACATGACAAAAACCAGCCTTTATCTCATAGCCCTTCCAACAGTTTTCTTTAAAACTCTTCTACTCCAAGAACCCAGACACGTAGAGAGTGTTTCCATCGGGAGATAAGAAAAGGTATAGATGGGTTTATGATGTACAAGTCCCCTGGAACTCAGTGGAGTTCAGGGTCTTGCTCACACAGAAAACATGAACTTCAAGTCAGGTTCCCATTGGCCTGAATCCCACACAAAGTGAACACCTTTCACTTTGAAGCTGGAAGCAGGAGTCAGTGTACTTAATGAAGGACAATCAATTCATATCAAGATCACCACAGCAAGCAAACCTTCCAGACTGTGTGTCTGCATGTTTTAAAGGGGAGAAAAAGACCATACAGAGGATAGAAGTATCTGGCATTTTTCCAGAATAAATAAGATAGTAAACCCAGTTATATTTGCCAAAAAAAAAAAAAAAGAAAAAAAAAGAAAAAAGAAAAAAGAGCACTAGATAAGTATTAAGAATATTAAAAGAGAAGCAAATGCATAATGCATGACTGTGAAAGGTGGTAGGCTCCAACAGTGGCACAATAATCAATAAGATACTGAAAGAGTTGGCTGGGAAGGACAGAAAAAGCAAGATTACATCATGAGGGTGAGATCTTGGCAGTACCTGTGGGGGATTCAACAGGATCATGTTTGCAACTGGAAAAGAACAGACATAAGGTTATGCCTAAATTTATACTTCTGCATTAAGTTCTCAGCCTCTGAATTGGGAAAAGAATGATTTACCTAATACTGAGGGCAGTCAGAGAGAACTGCATTTAACAAAGCAATAATAACAGCTGACAATATCAGCCTGCATAGATCAGGAGCTTCTGCCAAGGCAGAACTTACAGAAACGCCTTTCCAGCAGTTCAGTCACTGGTTCTAAGAATGATCCCAGGACAAGCTTTCCTAACTCAGAAACTCCCAGGGATGAACTGAAGAACTAAAGCTAACTCACTGAAAATGATCTTGATTCATTTATTTCCAGCAGGCACAGTGATTAACATAAAAACTTTAAAATGAGAGGCAGCCTGTTAAAAACCACATGGATACTTCAGGGTGCCACCAGCTGTAAATACCTGCAGGTTTCCACCAGCTGAGACCCAATGATCTTGGAGGTCTTTTCCAACCTCAGTGATTCTGTGATTCTGTGACTACAGTTTTGATAAGCAGCTACATCTCTGGAACATCAATTCTGAAAATTCTCTGGATGAGTTTAAGCTTTTAATGGTTGGGCTTTTAACCTGGAGGTTTTTGATAGTCTAATTATAAAAAAGCATGTGTATGCTTCTACTCAGAGATGTGGTGGGGGAAGGATGAATAACCTCTGGAAGAGGACAAAGAAACACGATGGAAACATGATGATCCACCTGTTGGTGCCTCTTAACGTGACACCGAAATGCCAGGAATTTCACATCCATTTCTGGACTCAGATCCTGACTCATTTACATGAGCTTGGATTTTTGCTTTGCTCTTCTAATGAAGACCATTCCCAAGCTTTCCAGTATCCACATAAACACTGAGAGTACCTGAATTGGTGATGGAAGCTTGGAATCTGACAAGGATGGTCCCTAGGACATAATGCAGCCTGCTGGTTTGTTTGTCTGAGACAGGGAATTATGGCAAGCACTGACCCAAGGGAGAGCTTTTACACCCAACTCTAATATTTACATCAAATATCAAAGGGAGGAGTGGAAACCCACAAAAGGAGGAGGAAAGGAGGGGGAGCTGAGGGAGGCTGTGCTGCTGTTTTTGTCATCTTTCCAGGTAGAGGCAGTGAATGAATCCTGAGCAGTGTCAAGCTCAGCAACGACTCACTGTGCTGCCTTTCCAAACGTGTTTCCGTGGGAGAGGCAATGCAGGAATCCTGCGAAGACATACCTACTAAACTTCACTTGGATCCTCCAGTGTGACAGATAAAGTGCATGTTTAGATTGCTTTCACAGCTGATTTCAGTCCAGTCCAGTGGGTTACACAGGAAAATTTCTTTCAACAGCCCTGTCACAACCCATGGCTCAGCAGCCACTCTCCCAATGAGGTGATGCCAAGCAATCAGTGCCTTATCGGGGCTGGAGCCCTGGAAAGTGTCCCACAGGTTGTGCTGCCATTATCATGCATCTATACCAGCAGATCTGCATGATTTATCCAATTAGCAGGTTACTCAAATTAACTTTTTAAAATTAAATCTGGAAATAAATGGGTCAGTTATTTTCTTTCATACCTTGTTGGCTTCAACCATGTTTCTCTTGGTTTTTAAGGCAGTGAACGAAGACAGTAATGTGGGTGCTATGAAATGCAAATTCATGTGCATATGTGGATAATTTATACCAACTGTTTTTGCAAAGCTGAGGTGAAAAACCAAAAGAACAATTTGGTTTCATGAAGATGCCACAAAAGTAATGGACAGCTACTTGTTTAGTAGTGTAAAAGTCCATTGTCTTCTACACCTGTGAAATCCAGAAATATAGCCAAGCAGCCTGTAAAATAAACTCTCTTTGACAAAACAGAGTTTTCAAAATAAACATTTTTTTCCTTTCCTTTTGTAGCAACAGAACCACCTACATGTTTATATTAGTTTTGTGCCTAAATCCCCAATATTGCTTTTGAACAGATCTTTTTAGTTAACAGAGCTTAAAGTGCCAGCACTTGTAGGATCTTAGTTATTACAGGTTATTACAAGTGTTATTTGCCATATCCTAATGAGTTACCCTAAAAAATTAGTAATAAATGTTGATCAACATGTATAACAAAGACAGAGGGCTTGATGAAAATGATAGCTTGAGCTAAGAGGAGAAAAGCAAAATAAAATACTGAATGACAATTTTTCAATAATTTTTTGTAAGCACTTTAATACTGAATTTCATAAAAAAATCCCCAATGCTGTTACTTAGTAATAATGCCAATGTCCTTTAGTGAACAATTTTTTAAATTTACAGCTATATATCAGCAACTTCCCTGAATAATGCTGAAGTTAGAAGACCTTCTCTGGGTTAAATCATTGTTATGGAATAGGGTAGAGAAAACAATGATAATTATGGCTATAACTCATTATTCTCAGTCAAATAATGTGTGCTTCTGCTAAATGCAGAGAAAGTAGTATTTTTGCTTTGATATGCATTCAAATAATGAACTAGATCACATTGATATAAAAACGGAGTTAAAGTTTTGTGGGTTTAACATCAGACTAAAACTATACAAGGGGTCCCCTGGTGGTCTAGCGGTTAAGATGCTGCGCTCTCAGCACCGAGGTCGCAGGTTCAATTCCCAATCCTGCTTCAGGGACAATCCCCCGGGTAGATGGAGCTCGTCAGCCCCTAAGGCCATCCATCTAAGAGAAGGTCACT
>JAWWLV010000158.1:1726900-1745084 GCA_035041135.1 Platyrinchus mystaceus
TTGGCCCGGCAGATGAACCTTAGGATTAAAGGGTGGGCTCAGTTCAGCGCAGGCTGTGTCTCACCTAAAAAAAAATCATTGCGCAGGCTTGAAAGGTAAAAACACCTTTCCCAGATCTTCGTTCGCG
Organism: Platyrinchus mystaceus; assembly: GCA_035041135.1. Lineage (NCBI taxonomy): Eukaryota > Metazoa > Chordata > Aves > Passeriformes > Tyrannidae > Platyrinchus > Platyrinchus mystaceus. Next base: position 1,727,028 of record JAWWLV010000158.1, read on the forward strand.
AAGACTGGCCACGATACGAAAACTATACAGCAATGGAAGCATAAATTATGTGGGGTCAGTTTTTAGATAGTAGACTTACTTTCTTCAGTTGATATATATATATATGTATGAAATTGTCTTGCTCATTGGAAGATACAATTATCCTGAACTTCAGTGCTTTCTGCAAAGTTCTTGGCCATGGAAAAACTACCAAAATTATTTAGCAGATGGTGTCTTTTTTCCTCACAAAACTAGAGAAGTAAGATTAAATGTGTCTTTACTATTTTTGATAATGTCAGTTCCTATTCCATCTTGTTACTCCTGACAGCATGTAAATATTTAATAGCACTCAAAAGGTAACTTGTCTGGAAAGAAGGAACAACATAAATATGTAAGTGAGAGTTGAGTACTGAGCTACTCAGCCTTTGGAAAGGTCTTACAATGAACTCACTCGGTCCAATAATGTGGTCCTGCCTCATTGAAAACTGCACAGTCACATCCATATCAGAAAGTGAATTAATGTCCTTAGAGCTGCACAACAAAAGGACTATTTCTTGGATTCCTGCAAAGATACATACACACAGACATACATATACATATGCAATATATATATATGTGCCTCTTTATATCTCAATATTGCCATACATATTTTTGCTGACAGAGATTAATAGACATATTCCTGTGATTTGATAAGGTCAAAACTTTTATCTGCTCTCCTTTAAATGAGGCAGATTCAATTATAGACACGCCAGCACAATCTGACTGATCCTCAGGCAAATACATTTGGGTTTGTCTAAGTTTCCCACCATTTTAGCCTGAGGAACTGCAGTTTTTACCTCTCTCCAGTGCAGTTCTTCCACATGGGATGGGATCCTCCTGTCTTTTCCTTTTCTATTTGATAAATTCCTTTCTCCTGAGCTTCTTTCTCCCAAAATAATCTGAAAGCAAAGCAAGGCAAGTGAAACATGAAAACAGTGTGTAGCCTCTATCTTATTTGCTTAGCAGTGGTTTCTATATTGTTCATTTTTAAGTTTTTAAATGGTATTTAAAAAATCCAAGGAAAAGAAAGCCCATGACAAGAGTCTGACAGTGTTTTTGCACCAGGCTGAGGCAGACTGATGAATGGTACTCACCTATCAGCCATTAAATGTCCATAAATCTGCTCATAGTATCTACCCAGTATATTGTAAATGTTGATACTGGACCAATTCTAATTAAAAAGACTTATTTATTTGGTGTTTATTTTCTTCTTAAATATAGTTTAGTAGGTTGTTGAAAAAGGTATGTCTATGTGCAAATAGTGCTATTTTAAATATACTACCAAAATTGCTTGGCTCCAAGAAACCAATATTTTAATGATTATGTTGCACAATAGGTCCCAGACTAACACTGAGCTGCACTTAAAAAATACAATCAATCAGCTCAGAGGTGTTCATGCCTTAAACATCCAATATCCTGAGCATATAGAAACATTTCAGAGCAGAACAGAGCAAAAGGTTATGAACCAGCTCTCCCTGCAGCCTCCAGAAAGCTGCTCTGAAAAAGACTCAAGAGTCTCTTTGATCTCCAATACACAGAGAGGGTCTGCAAAACTCGGATTTTTCATTACCACCTCCAGCTATTTTAGCAAAAGCTGCAGCACTTGTCACTGATTAAATAACACACTTGGACATTTAGTTAACTGCCTGAGTCTCCAAGATAAACAAAATTGCTCAAGTAAAACTTGCTCCTGGTTTTCATATGGGTGTCAGGTATACGATATGGATTTTTTGTGTGGATTTAAAACATAATTTTCATTCAATAACTTACATTAAAGAAATTATCACATTGCACACTAAATAATGCACATTATGCTTACAGCACCAAGACTATGTCAAGAAAAGACACTTTGAATAGATAAATCTAACACTTCTTAAATAACCAATCAATGTGAACAACCTCTATGCATTTTGCTGTGCTAAAATATACTGCATAGGATATGGAAAATACAATAGAGACTGCACTTCCAAAACATGATGCTGTTTAGAAACTGGATCACCCTTGACAGCATTGCCTGCCTTCTTAATTTCATGTTCCTATTTAGAAGGGGTTCTGGGAAGAAATTCTTGCCTGTGAGGGTGGGGAGGCCCTGGCACACGTTGCCCAGAGAAGCTGCGGCTGCCCCATCCATGGAAGTGTCCAAGGCCAGGTTGGACAGGTCTTGGAGCAACCTGGGATAGTGAAAGGTGTCCCTGCTCATGGCAGGGGATGGGACTGGATGATCTTTAAAGTCCCTTCAACCCAGACCATTCCATTATTCCATGAAACACAGTGGTATTCCTGTGCCATGTCCATCCTGTGCCACAGGCAAGAGAGCCCGGGGCAGGGTGACATCCAGGGCTCCCTCAAGGCACCGAGCCTTCCTCAAGGGAGCCTCCCCAGAGCAATACAGATGGTCCCAGTCATTGAGGCATCAGAGGGACACGGAGAGGAGTGTCACAGCCACACTCCCTGTCTGAGCAGGCATGTTTTGGGCAGCAGCTCTGCTCTCCATGAGGAAGAGGGAGGATGAGGAGGGGATTCCCCTCAGGGCAACCTGCAGGACCCCCATCGCGGTGACCACCACCCGCTCCTCAGAAAATGGTGCTGCAATGAGGGGTCTCAGACGCTGTGAGGTGGGCTCCGGGGGCCAGGAATGCCCGGAGGGTGAGGTGGGAACGTGAGGGGGCAGGGTTGGGGAAGCATGGCTGCGCCTCAGGACGGGAGGGCTGTGGGACGGGCTGAGGGTGCTGAGGATGCAGTGGACATGATGTGGTGCTCCATCGGCCGGAATGTTCCTGGAGAGGGGGAGAGAGGGTGGTGGGATGGCACAGGAGAACAGGAATGCGAGAAAAAATGGGATGGCAGGACCTGGAGCCAGTGAGCTGGTGGAACTCCTGCTGCCTTCCTGAGTGCTCCCTCCTCCAGGGTCTGGGGTGGAGGGCTGAGGGAGGAAACTCAGGTTTGTGTCTGAGAACAAGGATATATTTACATATCTATCTATCTGCACATTATCTATCTATCTATCTATCTATCTATCTATCTATCTATCTATCTATCTATCTATCTATCTATCTATCTATCCATCTATCTATCTATCCATCTATCTATGCATAGCAGAAAGAATGCTGACAAAGGGCCCAAACTGTGCCTGAAATGAGCAGGAAGAGCGTTGTCATGAAGGGTTGCATGGAGGGGACGTGGATGTGGACCTGGAGCAGAGGGCTGAGCCGCTGCTGCAAACCATGTATACATCAGTGCCTGTCTATCTGTGTGCTGTCTGTACACTGTTTGTATACACGGCTATATGATAGAGCCCACTTGGTTTGCGCTAATTGCAGCGAGTGTTCCTGTGGGATGAACGCTCACTGACACACGTGGGAGTGAGCAGGACAAACAGATGCCATGTGGGGAGACTGAGCAAATATGTGTGAAGGAGATGCTGCCGTTGTTTTCCAAATATTGATGGGGAGCTGTTAAAACCAGAGTAGTCAGTCACGCTGCTTTGTCTGTTTAGTTTCTTAAACTGAGCACAGATTGAGTAAGTACTGGCTGTTAAACAAAAAAACAAACCCCACACTCACTGCTAACCTCATCCACACCTTGATTTCCTGCTCTAATCTTCTTCCCAACACTTTTATGTGCCTTCTGCCAAAAGGAATAGCTCACTGAAGTACTTGCAATTTCTCCCTTGGATATTATTGACTAAAAAAATGCCTATATTCAGCCTCAGTATGTTTGGTATGTGCCTGTTTGTTCATATATCAAATATGAGTAACTATCATTACCTAATGTCCTTAGAGAATGTGATGGAATAAAATTCCAAATCACATTTGAAATTCCACATTTGCTGCAAATTTTCCTGTGTATAATTTTCTAGGAAATGATGAGGTATATTCAAGTTGAAATCAAATTACTTTAAGCTGTTGAGGGAAGCACTGGTCCATTATTTCCCACTCCTTCCCTAGTCCATTACAATCCATATACCTCGCGGTCAGGCTTTTGTGATAAATAGCTCTGCAGAGAGTAAAAGCTGCTCATTTTCTTTGATTCCATCTGCAATCACCTCTCAGTTATTGAGGCTGCAGGTGCATATCTGTGGAGCTGCTTCCCTTGGAGCTGCCTCGGTGTGGAAGCAGAGAAGCCCTGATCCAGGACTGCCCGGACCTGGGTCAGTGCTCCCTATGGCATCTCTACCCTCCCAGTCCTCACCCTGTCTGGTGCTTCCCTGCTCTCTGCAGTTTATTATGTCTATGTTTGTGTAACCACTGGTTTCTTGCTTGATTTGTGTTACCAGAACTCTCAATTATTTCAGGTAATTGAAAGGTGGTTGTGTTTGGGGTTCTGGCAACTTGGTGTGATTTCAGAACAGATTTTACAGTAATTTTCCACTAGAAAACTAATGACAGTTCTTGCAAATATAGCAGCTGTTGGGGAAGGTGTGAGGGAATTGAGCTAAAACCTCTGTCAGAAACAGGTTGGCAGCTTAGTTTGAGCCAATATTTCAATTTCACTGTTTAGCTCAGATACATTTGAATAGCGTTCAGTCAGCGCACATCGCTCTTTTTGCTTCACAAATAGGTTCTTGCTTCCAAGACAGTACCTTTTCCTTAAAAACAAATTAAATAAATTTTAAACATCAGAATTTAAGAAACAGTCATGTAGAAAACCAATTTTTAAAAGTGAGTTGGGTATTAATAGTCAGACCTGAATCTCTTTTTGACTGTAACCAGTAGTATAAATGTTCCAGGACTGACTCATACTTTGAGTGCTTGCCAAGAATGACGTGAGCAAATATCTCCCAAAGCCAGCTCTTTTGCAGCAGACTATTGTTAACTGGCATTTGATATATTATAGCAGAATTCATCACAGCTCTTCAGATAAGGTTCAGTCAGGAGAACAGTTGCATTTGTTATTTTCCTTCTACCTCCCTTTTTCTTTTCAGACAGTCTCATTCAGTCTTGTTTACAAACTGGAGCACTTGACCCAAAATAAAATAGTGCCACAAAATTTCAGGAAAATGTTGTTGTTATAGATACTCACTTTAAGTGTAGATGTTTTAGCATTTTTTCAGCCTGTATATCTCAATGGTAGGGAGTGTTTGAAGCTGTGAATGCCACAGAGGTTGAAAACAAGTTTACTTCACATTTAATCTGGAAGGTGATTCAGGACCACTTGTACAAGATAGACTTGGTTTCCAGGAGCTAATCTTGGGCTGGGATTTTAACACAGTCTGAGTATTAACTTAGGCTACTCCTTCACAGTGGCTTTTGGGGCAAAATGGCAGAAGTTGCATATTTTAAGTTGTATTCATTACGTGGCAGTGAAACCAAAGGCACACACCTGAAAACCTTTATTGTTAGAGAATGTCTCAAAGATTTTCTAAATTCAGAATTTCAGTTACATCTTCTATACTCCTTGAATATTGTAGGCAATATTGTGCTCTATTACTTTTTTAGGTAAAGAATTGGTACAATATCACTAAAAAGTATTTGTTAACAAAATGAAAGCAAGACCTTTGTAATTTAGGTTCATAATCATAATATATAACATAGTGGTTGATAACAAGGTGGGTTTTTATTTCAACCAATTATTAACCTGGCAGCAGAAGGCCAACATGTGAAAGCAGAGTGTTTAAATCTTCTAGGTGATTCTTGTAATATTCTACTGCTATTTCATAAGAGAATGAGGGTAAATCCTGCCAAATGCTGCAAACCACGATGTCAAGTTTCTGAATCCCCCAGTTACTACAGCAGGTTTTCAGATCTTCAGCACCAGACAAGGAGCTCTTCTTTGAATCTCCAGAGAGATAACTTTACAGCAGAGATGTGCCTTGAAGCTGGAACATTTACTCATGGATCAATGGGTGGCATTGCTTGAGAGGAGCTCAGCAGCCTTGCAGTCTTATTCCTGTCAGCATGTTTTGATGTTAGACTGGAGGAGATTTGTCTAACACTTGAAAGGAGGCTCGGAATGGAGGAAAAAAAAAAAAGGGAAATGAGATCAAACAAAGGCCTGATTATATAGTGTTTAAAGAGGAGCTTCCGGGGCATATCCAGCAGGTTTTAAATATTAATCTTATGCCCATTATTTTTCTGTGTAAGTAAAAAGATTAAACTTCCAAACAAACAAGTCGTGGTCAAAATGTGTAAGGTGGAGACCATATAGGTGAGATATTAGTTACATATTCATGTGAAGAAAAAAGGGCTATTTTACCATATGCCTTGGAATTTCAAAGGAACCTGTTACATTGGCCCAGTTTGCATCCTGGATAGAGCTCCAAGTTATTCCTTTTTGTAGGGACAACATTATCTGGATGCAATTGTTTTGTTATTCTGCCATAGTGTGAGCACTCCTATAAGGAAATAACCTGCTCAGGAATTTGTAGCAGCAGAATTGTTTCCAGGAAAAAATCCTGCTCTTTGTTTAGATTGGTCCATCAGCACCAAAGCTGTTCCTGTGTGGGAGCACATGCCAGGAGTCCTGCCAGGAATTTAGAGTGGGATATTTGTCATTGGACAAAGGGCATAACAAATAGCAGGGCAGCTTTTGTCTGCAAACACTCACTGATAACAGAGTGAGGGTTATACAGGATTTAAATGTTGCTCCCAAAGTATTTCCAGATTTTGCTGTGGAGAAAATTTTCCAAATGCAATCTAAGGCCGAAGTCTTTTACTGACCCTCTAATGGTGCTGCTTGGAGAAATACTCCTACAAATCAACCTTGAATCCTGTACAAACTATAAAGATAAAATAGACAAATTTAACACTTTAAACCACTATAGTGTTGCTGACAACATCTCCTTTTGATCATGAACACCTTGTTTTTCTGAGACCAGTCTTGGCATTAGGGATTGCTTTGGTCTGTTTTTTAGTTAATTTAAAAATGTTCTTGTTTTGCTTTAAGCATTCAGGGAGGAATCAGGATAATGTAAATAAATGGAGTGTCTGCAGTGAAAACTGCAGCATAGTGCCCTCAAATCCAACTTCCGATAAATCCACAGCCAGCAAAGTGAACCAACCCACAACAACAAGGTTGATTCTCTGGTCCCAGACAGCTTTTAAGCTCACTCACTTTATTTCAAGGCTCCATTGCAGACACCAGAGCAACAATTTCCAGAAATACATGACTCATGAAACTACAGATGCAGGGAATTAAAAGTGCAGCTTTCATTTCTTTAGTCCTGAAGTTCTTTACCACTTAAAGTAGAGGAAAGTTTCATTTGCTTATGGTGGTAGTAATTTTACATCTTGCCTATGAATTGATCTCTTGGGAATAATTCCACTTTTTATGATCAGAAAGTCACTGTATTCCTCCCTGGTAACTTTTTCCCTCAATCCTAAGGAATGATTACCAGACCAGAGTCCTGGAAGTAGAGTTATTCCAGTCTTGCTGGTGTGAAACAAGAAGGTATCTCATGTAAAATTACTTATAAATAAAATAAATAAATAAATAAGTAAAATCAAAAAATTAATTTGAACAGCATGATTGTAACAAGTTTCTCTTTATTTGCTTGGCATCTTATTCTTATGTTTTTGTAGTTGTATCTCCCAATCAAAAAAATATTTCAGTTATTCAAGAGGTTCAGTGAACACTGAGAGACTCAATCAAAACTACATTTGAAAGCCTCCTTTTTTTTTATAATATTAAGAACTGAATTTATCCAACGATTGGCATTCAGTGAAACTTTCTAGTTTTCTACCATCAGCAGTTGTGTCCAATTTATTCATAGTAAGTAAGGATCACCACACTGGCTCAGAAATTAAATACAGAAAACTGAGCCAAACTTGGTCCCAACCAGCAAACACTCTGTATTTCTGCTGATTTTTCTATGAGGGATGTTTTTTGGGGGGGTTGAAGAAGAAGGGGAATAATCTGCCCTGTGTTCAGTGAGGATAACTGAGCTGAGTGTAAATATTTTGCCCTGTTTGAACCCCCAGCACCAGGCCCTGCTGACAAACCTGGCTTCAAACATTCCCTGGGAGAAGCTTTGTCAAGAGGGCTCTGAGTGACAGATGCTGACCTATATATTTGCTGAAAGATCTCTGAAACTTGCTCCCAGTTAGGAGATGGTGGTGATGCCTTAATGGCTTTGTGATTCAAGAGTTATTCATGCTCCAGTTTTTCCCTCTGTGTTGATGCCAGCAGTGCTGCACGAGTGTGCTCTGAAAGGGGGTTGGAACAACAAAACTGGTAGAAATGTAGGTGTGTTTGGAGCACAGCTCTGATCCAAGACCTTCAACAAGAAGAAATACATATAGATATATATTTATATCTGATTTTTTTCATTTCTGAATCAGGAATTCAAAATTCAACTTCTGGTTTCATGGATTATGGTATTTTCTCTGTAAACATACTAAACTAACAAGGGGAAAGGGTTGAATTTTGACTAGTTATGCAATTGTTCTCGTTGATATTTTTATAGACTTAATTGCAGAGGAATTCTAAAGGAAACATAACTTTTCTCTGTTATCTTTTTAACTTTTACATGGTTTTTGGAGTAAATTTTTGGGTTATCTTTAAAGTAGCTTGAAACCAAACAACAAAATGTAGATTTTAGAGCAGTTACAGGTAGGTGTTGGCTTCAATCTGGAGGGCTGCAAAGAGGAATGAACAGATATTTGCTCATTTTAATGCATTTTCTGAATGCAGACTTATCCAGAACATAAAATATGAAATAAAAAAATTTGCTAAGATATGCAGAATATCAGCTAGAATAGTTCTCCTCCTCCATATTTTTTTAATTCAAGTCATATCTGGAAAAGCTGAGTTTTATTAAGGAAAGCAAATTACTTGGCCAGTTGTTGAAGGAAAAACAAATAGCGATTAATGCTGTTTATAAGCAGTTTTTATGGTGTTAAAATTCAAAAATCAGTCTTGCTGAAAAAATTACTGGCTGACTAAAACTCTTATTTTGTTAGCTAAGAGGGATTCATATATTTTCATTATTATGTGAGTTCTTGAATAGCATGTGGAATCGGAAGAAAGGAAAATAAACATGGTCCCCATTCTATGTTTTATAGAAGTTGGGGTAGAAACCTTCTCAATCTGTAAATAGAAGAGTTTTTGAGCTGCATGTGGATTTATTTACTACACCTCTTCATTTTAAAATGAAGTTTTGGCATATGAAATTTTAGAATAAATATTTTCTCTCTCTACGTTTTTATGATTGGCCTGATTAATGGAAATTATTGCAAAAATAGAAACATTAAGTATTTACATTTTTTGTGTGACTCATCTACTTTGACCTAAAAGCAGAATAAAATGGTTCTAAAAATGGATTCCCTTAAGGAAAATTCCTTTCAGCTTTTTGTAGTGTGCCAGTGACACAATGCTATATTTTCACATTAAAAAACGCTTCAATTATTTAATTATTAATTAATAAAGACCAGTGTTTGGCATTTACAGTCCATACATTCCCTTGGGTTTGGTCAAGGTGTGAGAATTGGAACGGTGAATACTCTTAAAAAATACCATTCCTAAGATTACACATGCATTTTATTTAATTCTATATAAATGTAGCAACTGTTAATCATTAATAGAATAATTGCCAATTTATTGGGCCCCTTTTGAAGGGGTCTGTGGACAGGCTGACTCCAGGATATCCTTTTTAAAAAGTATGTTAAATTTAAAGTATCTTAAATTTATCATGGCTTTGGAATTTATCAGAATATAGAAAAGAGATCAAATTGCTGCCATGATGTGAAGGTTCTGATTATTCCAGAGGTTTCATGGGATCTACTCACATGAAGGTAGAAGTAAGGAATTGGAGTCAGATATCATACAAAAAATTTCAGGAATAAATAGCCTTTTACAAGGCTAATGGGAATTTATGAGTGAAAATAACACCAGTACAGGGAGCTTTGGCAACTTTTCAGGAGCACAGGAGGACAGGGATCCTGTGTACTTGATTTTTTCAGGGCTGCATTAAATCCCATTTTGGTTGTGGCTGATTGCATGGCCAGCAAACATCTGCAGACAATTTGGGCAAATTCGACTGACATTTTGTTCCGTATCTGCAGAATTCTGCTGGACATTATTTTTAATGCCCAAGCTGTGAAACGTCATCCTTTGGAGAATTCCATGTTTCTGTTTATGCCACATTTCCCTCCAAAATAAGGAGCACTGTGTGTAATTTCCCCAGTGCCTCATTAGATGTTATATTGCTCTTTTCTGGGCTTGTTTAGACGTGGAGCTGAGCCTTGATTTGTTTTGAACACAGCAAATACTTTCCTTTCCCTGTTGAATTATTGACTGTGGATTTTGGGGTTACTGATTATGTGTTTGGGAGGGGTTGGGGGGTTTTGATGTGTTTTAGAGCTGATATGAACTCAGCTTTAGGGATGTGGCTACAAGCATTTCAGCTGAACGCAGTAAGCCACTTTTAGATCTCTGCTAACAAGGAAATGTATTCAGGAAGTGTAAATAATGAGCTTGCTAATGATAGAAGGAGGATGATTCTCAGGGTGATGAACCCACTTCCATCCAAAGTTTGCCTATGATTTTTGAACTCGTGTTTAATTATGGAAGATGATGTGCTGGTGATAAAACCCTCCTATCAGATCAGCTGGAGAAATCATCTGAGAAGTGAAGGCTTGACCTTTCTCAGGTGCAGGCTTTTGTCTCCATTATGTGATTGCCTCATTTCCTTTTTTTTTTTGGGGGGGGGGGGATAAATTCAGGCAGCCCTTTCCTTGACCTATGTTCAGCTTTTGGTAGTTGTTGGAATTACTCCCCTAGAATTAGACCAGAGTTTTTATGGGCTTGCGGTACCGTGCCTTAAACATTAGAGAAATTTTCATTTTTAAGCACGAAGCTACTTCTGGTCCTAAAAAGGATACTTAGAAAACAGTTCTAGAATTATATTTTTAAGTAATAAAAGCCTAGTTTAGTTCCCAGTAGAGCACTAAATGTGTATGACCCTAACAATTGTGCCAGTGAGTTTGAGACCACTGGGGAGTGAATTTTGTTTTCTGTGGTTGCTCAGATGGGTTCAAAGCCAGGAGACCTTTTCTACATATTCTCTCAGGAGAAGCATGTTTGGTTTTTGTGATGTTTGAAGAAGAAAGCAGGTATGTCATGTCACATTTTTCCCTTTTAAATGCTTTCAGGTATGTTTGATAGTCCCAGGTATAGGGGAAAGTAACTCTTGGAAATATGAGGGGAAAACTGTGAAAATATCAGTTTATTTTTGGTTACAACATCAGAGTTGACGTCTATAAAGCCTGGATGGATTTCAGTCATTTGAATGTGTACAAACAATACATAATTTGTTCTTCTTCTTTACAATTATTTTATATCCCTTCAATTTAAAAAGTTTTTTTAAAGTACCTAATTTTGCATATTCATGCCATAGGATATGTTGCTGTTGAAGAATCTGTGCCGTAATTTTTGAGGTGTGAAATGGCTAAATGCTCCTGATCGCTGTGGTTTAGGCATGTGCATGTTAGTTGTCCTCAAGTAAGAAAGAGGCCTTAACACAAATACATGAAATCATCCAGCATTGCAATTCAAAAACCTCCTAAACTTTCAGTTCTGTGTCTAAAGGAAGTTCTCTGGTGCTTTGCCAGTGCCAGGGTGAGGCGTTAATGAGCTTTCACTCCTCGGTGCTGAGCGTGGGTTTGTGAGGTCTCTTGGTCACGCACTACAACTCTCTGATGCTCCTGAAACTTCTGTGATTTTAGGGAAGATGTTTTAAATAACAACTTGGAAACACAAGCGGCATTGAAAATGCCACTTTTCCAACAGAGTGACTGCTGATTTAATGAGAAATAGAGGCTTTTTACCCTGGGCTCTGTCACTGCCCTAGAACACTCTTCCCAGACCAGTAACTTGTTTAGCCTGCAATTCTGGGGGGGAGGAGGGGACATGTGTTCGCTTTGGGGTTTGTTTTTCCTTTAAGTCACTTCCTGGGAAAGTTTTCTGGTTCATATCGAGTTAGTAATAAGAAAAGAGGTTAGTAAATTTTGGTTGAAATATAAAATACTTGGCTGCTGCCCTTCTCAGATATTTGCCTTTATTGGTTTAGATTCCATGACAGAAGTTTTATTGTAACTCTGTTTTAATTTTTTGGGTTAGTCTCGGGTGTTGTGTGCGTGGGTGGAAGGGGATTAAAGCTCTGATTTATTGCTGTGCTTGATGGTGCTTGTGAAAGGTCAGTCCTAAATACCCCAGTAATCTATTGCAGTTTTCTGGCTGGTGGAGGATCCCTCTGAAAAACCACAGCTCTTTCATGCATTTCATTATTTGGGGAAAGCCCTTTTGAAGATCTGGATCTCAATATCGATGTCACTGTAGCATGTGCTGAATGTCTTTGTCCAAAATGACCTTCTGCTGATTCCTGAGTCATCTGACTGTGTTAGTGTGCAACTGGTCTGACTGGTTCTGCTGTTATTCCATGAAAACTTAGTCTTTACCTATGATTATGCTGAGAAAAATATCTGGAATTCTCAGCTACTTTAGAGCTTGTTTTTTTTCTTGAAAGAGAATAAACAAGCACTTTTTCCAGCTTTTTATCTCTTATTTAGACAAAATGGATTTATTTCAAGGAAATTCTGCTTATGAAGTTTGTATTTGGGTTGGTTTTAATCTTATTTTATTTGTATTACAGCCTAAATAATGCCAGCACTGCTTGTTTTTATGCCTTTCTGCATCTTAGTTGTGACATAGGGGTGACTTTTAGAGATGACGAGATTTCAGGTGGAGATCATGATTATTGATGCTTTAATTAAGGAGCTTGGGTAGTAAATGATTTTCTCACACACAAAACCTTAGTGGCTTTCACATGATAGTGAACTTAATAGGTGTTATTTAATTCCACTGAATAATTAACTCTATAATTCAAACTCAAACTGTAGCTGTTGGACAAAAGTGCAGCTATATTCCATTTCTGTCATATTTAGTACTTACAGTAATACAGAGATTTTTAGCACCTACACAAAGGAACCTGTGCTGAAGAGCCAAGATTATCATTTCACTGCTCGATGAACAAAGTTTAATACAGGTTTAGATAAATCTAATTTAAGTGAGATTAATTAAATTCAGCTTTATCCAATTCAATGGGTCCCCATCTCCTGCCTGTGCAAGTAACAACCATATGTAGGGTTGGCTGGGAAATAAATCACTGGGCTAAAAATGCCTCTTTCCCCTCCTTTTCCTGCTCCAGGGTCAATTTTAAGCAAGATCATGTCATTAATCCTGTTTATAATGTGGTTCTGTGCAGCCTCTCACCAGCTCAACAGATGGGTCAGGGATCCTGGAAAGAGGGCAGGGACCTTTCTGAGAGGTTTTGCTGATGGAGGGGAGAAAGTTGCACGGAATCTCTTCTGCCAGTGATGTGACTTGCCTTGCACAGCTCTGCTTGATTTCTGCAGAATACCTGCAGCCCTAATTACAGCACAGCCAACATGTTCTTGAGGACTCTGAATTCTGTAAAATTTTATGCTGCATCAGCAAATGAAAATTCAAGTTACTTCTGGTTTTAAAAATCAAGCTCCAGTCCTCAGCTGGTATAAAAACCTTTTCAGAGGGCCCTAAAACTCTAAGCAAATATTGGGTGTATAATTTGAAAAAATAAAAAATACCAACAAAGCAAACTCAGAAACATAACAAATGAAAGTAAACACACAACAAAAGCAAATGAAAGCCAACTCCTTCTCCCCCAAAAAAACTTGTTTCCCCATTCTGGTTTCTTGAAACAGCTGTTCATCGTTTACCTCTCAAGGGATTCTTGTTTATGTGGAAAAAAAAAATGTCCCAAAGATCTGAGAATAAATCCAGATTACGTCGGAAATGAAGAGCAGTACTGCTGTAATTCTAAGAGAATCTTAACTCCACACACACACTTTGACACTATGATGATTTCTAAAGTCTTCCTCTGTTGTTATTTTTCCATTCCCCCCCTCTTCCACTTGTTTCCTCAAATATAAGCCCAAGAGATATTAAAGTGCTTGTTCAGCTCTTTATCCACATAATCCTTTAAAATCTTTAAGTGGGAGCACATCTACATGGACACCAAAACCCCCGGTCTGGCTGGATGGAAACAGCACAACACATTGCTCAGAGCCCAAATTCCTTCTCTGGGATTTGGCAAATTGTCTGAATGGGTAGTGATAAATAAATATGATGCACTAATACAGTCCCTCTAATGTTCCCTTTTTCAGCCAGAACACTGCTTTTTGACATTTAAGACTCCTGCAAGGTTTCTCTGACGACCTTCGAGTGCTGTTTTTTCACTCTTCAGAGCCTGCTGCCCAGGGCAAGATTTTATTTACATGGAAGAGCATTCCTGGAAGTGTAGATTAGAATCAACAAAAAGATTGAATCAAAGTCGGGGAGGGGAGGGAAATGAGGATTCTTGACTGAGCCAGGTGATGTTCATAAAAATAAAACAGAACCCCAGCAACAGTGAGAGCTCAGCAGTTTGGCTCTTTCCTCATGTGCCTGATATATTCTCTATCTTATCTTGGTTTTTTTCTCACTTTTGGTTTTCCAAAGTTTTTATTCCTAAGGCTTCCAGCTGTTGATTTGATCTTCTTGAAGGCCTGCAATGAGAAGAACTGAAACTGGCAGCTACACATGGTGTTTAAATATAATAATATTGGTAATAAATCAACATTCTGTGAGCAGTAAGTTATGACATGTAGAGCTGATGGAATAACTCCAGTAAGGGTATTCTAAGAGAGTCAGGAAGCTTTCTGTGCTACCATTTGCAAAGCACTGCAAACTTTTTACTAAAGCAGAATTTTCTAGAGAGGTACATTTTCAAATGTTAAAACCCAGAATTTCCATCCCTCCTTCAGGGTGCTTGTTCTTCTGTTTAATAACATTCACTGACCCTTTTTCAGTGTTCTGTTGTTTGTTTGTTTGTTTTTTGAAGCAGCTCATTCCCATCTCTTTGTCTGCCTTTAATCTCCAACCAGTCTTTCACTGCTGAAATTAAAGTCCTTCAGTTCCTGGTATTCCCTTTCTTTGAACACGTACAAATAAATTGGAGCTGTATCACTCAAGTCTTAGTTCTTTATAAATTAAATAAATGGAGGAGATGAACTGAGGAGGTTCTTCGAAATCCTGCACCACTTTTATGATTCCTCTCTAGTTTTTATTTTTTTTTTAACATCCTAAAACTGTAGGTATCAGACTGGGTGCAGTATTTAAATAGGACTTTACTCGTGGTAAAATCCCTCCCCTATTTCTCTCAGTGCAGTCTCCCGTATTTATCTAAGTT
The DNA here is from genome assembly GCA_035041135.1 of Platyrinchus mystaceus. NCBI lineage: Eukaryota > Metazoa > Chordata > Aves > Passeriformes > Tyrannidae > Platyrinchus > Platyrinchus mystaceus. The sequence continues at coordinate 1,742,251 of JAWWLV010000158.1, forward strand.
CAACTCGTGTCTTTCACCATGGAATTATACCCTGGGGCTCAGATTAACTTACTGGACCATCTCAAGTCTTTCTCAGAGTATCTGATTTCCCTGCTGTGCCCCATTCTGAGAGTGTGCCCTTCCTGAACGTGTAAAATGGACTTGGCCAGCTAAAAAAATGTACTTTGAGGGGATCAAACTCATTGAATGATCCACATTGTGCTGTACAATTGCCCTAATGTCGTAATTATTTACATTTTTATTCATCTGTCTGGGATCACTGCATTTTATTTGCAGTGCTCTAATATTTAATACCAGCAGAACCTTTTAATGAAGAGCAGGAGAAAATCGTGGTAATTGCATGTCAAAAATGAATCACCTGCCAATGGATAGGAATAATGAAGACATTAAAAAACTTGATTCAAAGAAAGGAATGGAAAAAAAAATTGATATGATTATAATAATGCACAAATGGAATTAAATGAGGTTAAAGAATGACTTGCATGTGAAAATAAGGACTTTTACTGTGATGCTGAAGCAGATAAGGTGTAAATAATGTAAATTTGCTATCCAGTTCCAACATCCTTTTGGAATTGGATAGGAAAAGAAGAAAGGACTACAGTGTCTTACATAGTTAACAGAGCAAAAAATATAAGACAAATAACTGAAATTAAACGTCTTTTTGCCTGCCTCTTTTTTTTAAAGTGTCCCCTTAGTATATTTTGTAAAATCAATGTAAAATATATTAAAAAAAACAAACAAACCCAAAGCATTCTCCAGAGATCAAAATTTGAGGACTTCTCAGTTGCATTTTTCAGTCCTGCCATGTCCATGATGTGCTGTAAGTTACGTAAGATTTCTTGGCTCTTTTCCCCTCTGTCCAAGGAGGAAGGTGTTGGTGATGAGCAGCCTCAGCAATGCTGAGTGTGAAATCACTGACTTCCTAGTTTGATCCCTGAGTATTGTATAGATTCAAAACGTACAGGATCCAGTTCTATCCACGGCGTTTTCTCAATCATTGGGTATGGTTTCACTTCAAAAGCAAAGAAACCACCAACTCTTCCCTTACTCTGCTCAGGGATTGATTTCATTCTCTTCCTGACCAAATTAGAAAGCTTTCTGCTTGGCTGCTGCAATCAGGGTAGACAGGATCATTTCCTAGAGGTGAAGTTTTGCATAATGTCTCCACAGCATTATTACTCCAACAGGAATCCCCTGGCTTTCCTTGGGAAGTTAATTAGAGTCTGTGCAGGGAGTGAGTCAGACTGAATTGTGTGGCTGGGAGTGTGTGTTGATTACAGAACTGAAATCATCCTAATGGCTTCTCTCAGTCTGTTGGTAAAAGCAATTACTGGCTGGTAAATTTTAAAGCTGTGAAATGCAATTTTAAGAAATACTTTGCTTAAAATAATATTATGAAAATAACATACATCAAGGAAGTTGCCTCCAAGCTCTGCCATGTTTTTGGCCATGCGTTTTTTTTGGAGACAGGGAATTTAGGATTTGTGATTGGGAGAGACTTTTTTTGAAAATATAAAAATAATTTTAGTGAATTGAAAAAGTTGTGAAGCTGTAAATGCCTCCTAATACTATGGATGACAGAAAGTGGTTCAAAATACTTGTAGAAATGAAGGACGTGCCATTTAAAGGTCTGCACATCAAGGTGGTCATTCCCTCTCCTGCTGAGTCAAGCATTGCCTTTTGACTCATCTATTTTGCCTTTCATGAAAATGAGAAAATTCAGGGTTGAAGTGAACCAGGCATAAAGATTTTTTATTTTTTTTTGCTGTACCCTTTGTTTCCATTTAAAAAACCCCAAGCAAAAGCCCTTTCAGCCTCCTGGATGGCTGGCTTGCAGAAGTTATCAGTAGGAGATTGTGATGGAAAGCTGAGCATGGAAAAATTTGATGCTTTTCTCCCAAAGTACCATGGATTTCACATGCAGATAAGGATAATCTTCCTAGGAAGATTTCCCTCACATTAATAATACTTTGAATAATGGTATGATGGCTCCAGAGCTTTCCCAGATGCTGTCAGAGGATTTATTATCCCATTGATGCCTGTATATTTTACTTTCCACTGTGTGGTGATTACCTTTCAATTTTTCAGTTCCTTCCTTTCACGTACCAGCTGTGTTTCAACAAAGTGATGTTTGTGCCTGTTAGTATCTTAACAGAAATATGATTTCATGGTGACTGTTGATGGACCCTGTTACCTGCAGCCAGTTCTGCCCATTGCGTTGGGGTGCTGGGATCACACCCTGTCTGTGCTGGTGTCACCCTTTGCTCCCAGCTCACCTTCCCTTAGGCAGGAATCAGCTCTCCCTGCTCCCTGATGCCAGGAAAGGTTGAAGTCCCACTGGAGTACAGATCTGAGGCAGGAGGAAGCTGCAGTCTTGCAGCACTCCTGTAGCTCTAGTTTAAAACCTGAAGATTACAGAATGACTGATGGTTCAGATGAGCCATTTTAGAGTCATCACAACATAGCAGAAAAGTAATGAATATAACTGACAAATCCATGTTTTCTTCACACTGCTGTGATTCATATAAATGCCAGTCAAGAAGTAAGAGGTGCTTTCTCATTTTTAGAAAAACATTTCTTTTAACCCAGCATTTTAAGGCTTATCCCAGGTCTCTGTCAACAGCAGACTGTTCTCTCAGGAGTTTCCCTTTGCTGTGCCATGTGATGTTGCTTCTGTCTAATGCCCTTTATTTCTCAGGTGTTAACTGGGCTAACAGTCCCAAAACTCTGGGGTCTCTTTGCAGTGATTGTGTCCCACTGTGGTAGTTTGGTCTGGGCCTTCCTTGGTGACCAGTTTGTAGCCAAGGAAGTGCCCAGATCTACCCAATATTCCC